>CATIWM010006132.1:0-33618 GCA_949671775.1 Mallotus repandus | reverse complement strand
AAGCAAACTTCAAACAAGGACCATTTCAACCCCATATAGCAATCATCAGCTAATCAATCTCCTCAATCAGCTAGAAGAAGTGAAGCACATGGGAATCCGTTGCACGAAAATATGGCTCAAATTCCCTTAAAAAGAAACCAGCTAGGTGCAACGAAGAATTCGAGAACTTTAGTTTATTAGGATCCTAAAGTTGGACGGTTTCTTTCCTCTTCTTCTAGGGTTGCTGGTTCTTCTGCTTAGGTTCCCAAAGATGAGCTTTTGTACACATACCAATCTATATTCTTTGGCAGCCTGCTTGTGAATGAGTCGCTGAATAGAGGTTTAAGAAATGGTAGTCCAATGGTAGTCCATCAAACAAAGCCTCTTCTTCTTTAACAACCATCAATAGACTTTTAAATTCAAGAACTCCCAAAAGGAGCCACTTTGTGGAGGAGGAGACGATGGGTTACCCATGCAGAACCGCCACTATCACCGGAGGAGGAGAAAGAGAAGATCAACTTGAGTGGTGGTAGTGTTGGGCAGGTAAGAAGAGATGAAAAGTTGAGAATGGAAAAAAACGGCTAGGGTTAGAATTTAGTTTTTTTTAATATTTAATTAATAAACGGTGGCATTCTAATTTAATGTCACATAAGTTTTGTTTTTTAGTTTAGTATTTTAAATTTCCATGTCATAGCAAGTGTTTTTCACGTGCTGTTTTTGTGTGTTGTAAGTGTGAAATGGGTTTAAAATAAAAGTTCAAATATGCTATTAATCACAATGAAAGTTAAGGAGTGTTATAGGTCAAAACGGTAAAGTTCAGGTGTGAAATAGAACATTCGGCCTTAAAAGTATACATGGTGAAAGATGTCATAGACTGTAATGTTACAGTTTGATTGTCAGACTGTATTACTTTGACAATCAGAATGTTACAGCTTGTATAGCTCTAACAATATGAGTTGTACAGAAGACTTTCTATTTCTAGACTTGTATATATATATGTGGTTATACATTTGATCAAAAAGGATAATAAAAAAAGTGAAATACATTTCTGTATTAGTGACTCTATTTCACATGGTATCATAGCAAGGTTCCGGGCTCTGAAAAACAATGGGTTGTTGGGTGAATGAGGGAGAGAACATTAGGTTCGCCACTTCAGAATCATCTGCTGGCAACACCGCTAACCCAGGGAGGAGCACATTGTTTTGACCATACGGGTCTGTCCAAAATCTGTCTTTATACAAATTTCCAGCTTGAGATATTACTTGGTCTGTTCAAAATCTGATATTCAGTCTAGTAAATCATTAGCTACCTACCCATTTCCCATTTCTTCCTAAACCCCTATACCTATACATCTTTAAATTTCCCTCAACTGATCTCAAAGAAGAAGAAGAAGAAGAAGCCAAGTCAGTTGAGTTTCTAACCCATTTCACATCCTTGTTGACCTCTATAAGTTTAGAGCATTTTCTTTTAATTTGGATTGCTCTATTGCTTTGATTCAATTATTTTCCCATACTCGATCTTTATCCTACTTTGATTCAATTATTTTCCTATACCCGATCTTTATCCTTTGATCACTTTATTAAAAAAAAAGGAGGATATTTAAAAAAAAAAGTGTCCTATTTGTTTTTTTTCCTTTATTTATATAGCAGATTTTTTACCTCCTATTTTATTAACTTATTAGCTGGTTTGACCGCCTTATTAATTTATTATTTTAATTTGGAAGGTAAGTCTCCTTTATATTATTGTGCACAATATTTTTGTAAATCCCAAGTGGGGAACCTACAACCTTTTAAAAAAAATTTGTATCTTGTGGCTTTGTGATTTGTAGTGAAATATGGCTGAGAAAAAGACTGTAGTTATTCCTGATGTAGTTCCAATGGTGTCCAAAATTACGAAACATAAACTTAATAGTACAAACTACCTTGATTGGAGTTAAACTATTGAGTTATATTTGCTCAGTATTTCTATGGATAGTCATTTGACTGATGATCCTCCTAAAGATGAGTCAAAACTGTTTTGGATGAGAGATGATGCTAGATTATTTTTACAGATCTGTAATTCTATTGACAATGAGGTGGTTGGCTTAGTAACTCACTATAGGACAGTCAAAGAATTAATGTAAAACTTAGAATTTTTGTACTCTGGAAAAGGGAATATCTCTCGTTTATATGATGTGTGTAAAGCATTCTACAGGGCAGAAAAAGGTGATAGATCTCTTACCAGTTATTTCATGGATTTCAAGAGAACATATGAAGAACTCAATATGCTGCTTCCTTTCAGCACTGATACGACTACACAACAAGCTCAGCGGGAGAAGCTAGTTGTTATAAGTTTTTTAGCTGGTCTTCCATCTGAATTTGAGACTGCTAAATCTCAAATTCTTTATGGTTCAGAGTTTTCTTCTTTGCAAGATGTTTTCAGTAGGGTTCTCCGTACAGAAATTTTGCCAACTGTTCAACCTACTCAAGCTAACAGTGCTCTTGTTAGCCATCATAATATTTTTGAATCAGGGAAACAACCATACAGAAGTAGTGGTAATAATAAGAGCATGGGATCTACCAACTATAATAAAAATACTGGTACTCATAGACTGGAGTCAGGAGAATTAGTATGCCACTATTGCCATAAGCCAGGACATATCAAACGGGACTGTCGGAGGCTTCAGTATAGAAAAACTCAATATGCCCATGTAGCATCTACTTCTGATACCTTTGAAAGATCTGTCTTGATATTTGCCGATGAATATACTAGACTGACTCAGCTTCAAGAAGCAATGAAACCTCAGTCTAGTCTAGTCCCTACAGGTAAAACCAATACCTATCTTATTTCCTCCTCTTTAAAATGGGTCATTGACTCTGGTGCTACAGATCACATGACAGGTAATTAAAGTTTATTCTCTAATTTTCAGTCACATAAATCTACTTCTCATGTTACTTTGGCTGATGGTTCTGTATCTTGTGTTACTAGATCTGGAACTATTAATCCTACATCATCACTCACTTTATCATCTATTCTTAATCTACCTCAGTTATCCTTTAATTTGCTCTCTGTCAGTAAACTCACTCGAAATCTTAATTGCTGTGTCTCATTTTTTCCTGATTATTGTTTATTTCAAGATCTTTTGACAAAGAAGATTATTGGTAAAGGATATGAGAATGAGACTGGAGGACTCTACATCCTTGATACACAAATACCAAAGTCTGTTGCCTGTGCCGGAGTTGTCACTCCTTTTGAAGCACATTGTCGGTTGGGTTATCCTTCTTTTCCCATTCTTAAGAAATTGTGTCCTTAGTTTTCTAGCATTCTTCTTTAGATTGTGAGTCTTGTCAGTTTTCCAAACACCATCGTCTTAATTCCAGTCCAAGAGTCAATAAACAAGCTAATGCTCCTTTTGAGTTAGTACATTCTAATGTTTGGGGTCCTTGTCCAATTACATCTAAAACTGGATTTAGATACTTTATTACGTTTGTTGATGATTATTCTCGAATGACATGGTTATATTTCATGAAAAATCGATTAGAATTGTTCTCTCATTTTTCTGCTTTTTGTGCTGAAATTCAAACTCAATTTAGTGTGCTCGTACAAATTTTAAAAAGTGATAATGCTAAAGAATACCTGTTAGAACCTTTTCAAAATTATATGATCAAACATGGTATTCTTCATCAAACATCTTGTGTGGACACACCTTCTCAGAATGGTGTTGCTGAAAGAAAAAACAGACATCTTCTTGAAACTGCTAGAGCATTATTATTTCAAATGCAGGTTCCAAAACAATTATGGGTTGATGTTGTTTCTACAACTTATTTTCTTATCAATCGGATGCCTTTCTCGGTCCTATCTAGTGAGACTCTTTTTCATATTCTCTTTCCTAATAAGACATTATTTCCCATCGAACCTAGGATATTTGGTTGTACTTGCTTTGCTTGGGATGTCCGCCCTCAGGTTACCAAACTTGATCCAAAATCTTTAAAGTGTATTTTTCTTGGCTATTCCTGTGTGCAAAAGGGATATAGGTGTTATTGTCCTGATCTGAACAGATATCTTGTGTCATCTGATGTCATATTTTTGGAATATATACCATTTTCTTCATCTTCAGGTCCTACTAGTCAGGGGGAGGAAGATGATTTGCTAGTCTATACTATTACTCCTCCTTCAGCTCCTGTTAAGCTTCATATCACACAAATATATTCCCATCTAACACAACCTTATATTACTGTTGTTACACCTGTTCAAGATCCCCCTGCTCTATGTCCTGATGAGCCAGACTCTTCGTCATTAGATTTGGTTCCGAATGATAATCTTCCCATCGCTCTCTGTAAAGGTAAACACACATGTACCTATCTAGTTTCTTCTTTTATTTTCTATAACCATTTGTCCTCTTCTTCTTATTCATTTATTGCCTCTCTCGATTCTGTTTCTATCCCTAAAACTGTTCATGAGGCTTTAGCACATTCTGGCTGGCGTAATGCAATGATTGAGGAGATGAAAGTGTTAGATGTGAATAGCACTTGGACCTTGGAAAATTTACCTGCAGGAAAATAGGCTATTGGATGTAAATGGGTATTTGTAGTCAAAGTTAATCCTGATGGATCTGTTGCCAGATTAAAAGCTCACTTTGTTACTAAAGGATACGCCAAACATGTGGAGTAAATTATTCTGATACATTTTCTCCTGTTGCAAAACATACTTCTATCAGGCTCTTTATTTCTATGGCAACTACTCACCATTGGCATTTGCATCGGTTAGATATAAAAAATGCCTTTCTTCATGGCGACCTTCAAGAGGAAGTCTATATAGAGCAATCACCTAGTTTTGTTGCTCAGGGGGAGTATGGGAAAGTTTGTCGGCTTTATAAGTCCTTGTATGGCTTAAAATAAAGTCCTCGTGCCTGATTTGGCAAATTTAGTCAGGCAATTGAGAAGTTTGGCATGCAGAAGAGTAAGTCTGATCATTCTGTGTTTTATAAAAAATCTGATGGTGGCATTATTCTATTAGTTGTCTATGTGGATGATATTATGATCACTGGTAGTGACACTATAGGGATTTCATCTCTTAAATCATTTCTCCATACTCAGTTTCATACTAAAGATTTGGGAGTGTTGAAATATTTTTTGGGAATTAAAGTGAGCAGAAGCAAGAAAGGAATCTTCTTATCTCAAAGAAAGTATAAACTAGATTTACTATCTGAAACAGGAAAATTGGGGACTAAACCATTTAGTACTCCAATGGTTTCTAATTTGCATCTTACAAAAGATGGTGAATTATTTGAAGATCCTGAGAGATATAGAAGATTGGTTGGAAAGTTAAATTATCTTACTGTAACCCGTTCAGATATTGCATATTCAGTTAGTAGGGTTAGCCAGTATATGTCATCTCTAACTGTCGATCACTGGAAGGCTGTAAAATAAATTTTGAGCTATCTAAAAGGAGCTCCTAGACATGGCATTCTGTATGGCAATCATGGTCATACTAGAATTGAATGTTTTTCAGATGCTGATTGGGTAGGATGTAAGGAAGATCGAAGATCCACTTTAGGATATTGTGTCTTTGTTGGAGGTAATTTGGTTTCATGGAAAAGAAAGAAACAAAATGTAGTTTCTCGAACAAATGCAGAATCTGAATAAAGGCTATGGCCCAGTTTGTATGTGAAATAGTGTGGGTGCATTAACTCCTTAGTGAAGTAGGTCTCAAGGTCTTAATGCCAGCCAAATTATGGTGTGACAACTAAGCTGTAATTCATATTGTGTCATTGAGATTGATTGTCACTTTGTTCGTGAGAAAATTCAGCAAGGCTTGATTTCTACAGGATATGTGAAGACTGGAGAACAATTAGGGGATATCTTTACAAAAGCTCTTAATGGGATTCAGATCGATTATCTTTGTAACAAACTGGGCATGATCAGCATCTATGCTCTAGTTTGAGGGGGAGTGTCACAGACTGTAATGTTACAGTCTGATTGTTAGATTGCATTACTTTGACAATCATATTGTTACAACCTGTATAGCTCTGACAATATGAGCTGTACAGGAGACTTTCTATTCCTAGACTTGTATATATATATGTGGTTATACATTTGATAAAAAAGGATAATAAAAAAAGTGAAATACATTTCTGTATTGGTGACTTTGTTTTACAAAAGATATATAGTGAAAGATTGAAAAGCCTACTCTTATAGTTTTTACAAGACATTAATAGTATGAGCTGAGGAGCTGCTCGGGCAGCTCCGTGTTCGACTCAGTAAAATTCGTTCGAATTTGTATATTGAAATTTGTTTAATAAATGAGCATGTTATATAAAATTCAGCTTGTAAAACTCGCAAATAAGTTTGAATAAAGTCCCCTTAGTTTTGGCCTGTTGGTAAGACTAGTGGGGACACTACAGTAGGTCTCGGGTTCGAGACTCACCTCCCCCCTCCCCCTATGATAAAAAAAAAGAAAGTTCAAATAGAATCTCATGAGTTCGCTCATAATTTTAATATTTAGTAATTTGATTTTAGATATATAATATATAAATTTGTATTGTAAAAAATATTTTTAAAAAATATTATTAGAATAAAATTATAAGTTTTATTGTAATTTATTTTTAATGTTTAATTTTAATTTATAGTTTGCATTTTTTTTTAACTTTTTTAGACTTGTTTAAACTCGCGAACAGTTCCTGAATATCAGTTAGTTCGGCTTGATTACACCCCTATATATTAATAAATTAAAAATTTAATTTTTATCTTTTTCTTGTTTAGAAAAATTATATGTAAAATAAATAATAACATATATTGATGAAATTAGATTTTTTTTTTTTTTTTTTTTTATCATGGGAGGAAGAAAGGGAGATTCGAACCACTGCCTTTAAGTGCCTTGCCTTGCCCGGCGGATGATCCAACTCATCCCTAGGCGGGCAGGCAAATTAGTTCTATATCTAAGACCATATGTATATTACATAATAAATTACGATATATGGGTTGATCTCTTTAACAATTGATCGATCTGTTGAACCATTGTTCCATCACACCGCACTACACTAAATATATTACATAGACAAGCTTGCGTCTGCACTTGACTGAGAGTAAAATACGTAGGCGTGGGTGTAATTTTAAGCCCAATAAAGGGAAAATTTATTTTCTCCAAACCCATGCACAAAGAACAATTGAATCACTATACATGTGTACCAAAATGTCTCAACATACATCTGCTTCACTGCGTGCTTTTATTGATGCTACTAAATCTGCACATTTTTCTTATATTCATCTGGGCTGTATTTGGAAAACTCTATTGTACCAGACCGAGTGAAGTATCATGTGAAAGAGATCATACTTTACTGGCCTAGCATGCCAAAGGAAATGCTGTTGCACCTTTTTGACCCTCATCTGCATCTCCCTATACCTTTGTTCCGGGATTGAAAGGAGTATGTTCTTCAAATTCGGAATATCCTTCTCCAATACAAAAACAGCAAAAGATTCCCAGTTGAGAACTTCAAAAAATGGAGGCACATAATTGTCTGATATAATAACTGGAACGCACTCATACAAAATGGCCTCCACAATTCTTGGACTATTGACTTCATATCCTCGTGGACAAATACAGTATTTGCTGCTCTTCATGTACTGGAAGTAGTTCATTTTGCCTCTACCTTTAACTTTAGGCATCCGACCAAATATTTTCATGTCAGGATCTTTATTTTGCCAGTGCTCCAACAGAATTGGCCTTAGATAGCCATGCATGCTACCTGCAAAGAAAGCCAGGACTGACCTCCTGGAAGCAGGTTTTCCACCAAGATCTCGAAGAGGATTTTGAGGGGTGCGCACATTTGTCTCCGGAAGAGAGACATCTTTGCCAAAAACAAAACCTTCTTTAACATCAGAATTGCATAGGGCCCTTATGCAATTGGACATAACTCGACGTGTTTCAGATGGAGCCTGAAAAAAGTGGTGTTTGTTAAAAAAAATTGGCTAAAACAGATGCCTCACTAAAATGAAAAAACATTTCATTTTGTTCTGCTTGGAATTTTCAACTCATTAGTCAATCATTTACATCAAAGTTAATAACAAGGAACAAATTATTATGAATGCTATGCAAATTATTCTAAATGCATAAAAAGGTGTGCCTAATTTAAATGAGGAAAAGAAAAAGGGAGCAGAAGCATACCCAGTCATGGCAAGCAACGAGAAAATGATCCCTTCCTTCAGTTCTGTTCCAGAAAGGATATTTTGCCACGATCAAGTCTAAGTACTTCCTCAAGTAGCGTATGAGGTTCTTATGATTATGCGAATCAGGCACATATAATTGTAACTCCAGGTTTCGAGAACTAAATGGCAAGTAAAATAGGTGAGCTTTTCTTGGTTTCTTCGTAACAAATTTTTTGCTAGCTTCCAGCAATTTCATGAACCATCCCTCGGAAGCATATATACCCTTGAGTACAGGTTGATGTAATATGGGCTTTTCTCCTTCTATGTAAATATATACTTTCAGCATTTCTTCCATTAATTCATAGCTCCTGAAAATTTAATGGTACAAAATTGTTTTAAGATACAACAAGTGCAATGTCTATTTATAAGCTGCATGCCTGCTATGAGTCACTAGTATAAGCATGTGTGTATTAAAAGATAATTTAAAATTTAAGTAAATAAACTTGCCTTTTGAACATAGAAACATTCCGATAGAGAGGAGCATAGAGTATTGGATCATTTTTTACAATGGGTGCATTCTCAATCTGTGATTTTGCATGTAATAGCTCTTGGTCAACTGCTGAAGCCCACCGTGGGGGTCTCTACAATCAAATTGACAAGTAGAAAGAAATGTTTAAGCAACACTCTTTATTAAAATTATACGAAAAATTCCAGCAGAAATTATATAAGTACCATCAAACCAGGAGAAGACCAACTCTGAAGCAACAAACTGTTCATCTCCGACACTGAAATCACCCCTGGCGTCTGCTTTTTGGGCATTTTCTCCGCAAAAGAAATTGGGGTTGGAGAAGAATTGTTATACAATATAGTATTTTTATGTTTCAATTCGCCAGATTTTCCATCATCGTCTAAAATGGGTGTTGCAACTTTCTCTACTACAGATGTGTTAGGATCAACATCTGTAAGAGGACTTGCAGAGTTAGACTCCACATTCCTTGGGAATGTTATGTTTGTTATTGAACCTTCTGGTAGTAATATCGACACATTGGAAGCAATAGCAGCAGCTGAAGTTCCAGGATTTTCTGATAAGTCTAGCGGTCCAGAACCCTTACCTGAACCGTTGACAGAGTCTATAGTAGAATGTACACGTGGCTGCACCACCTGTTCAACTGAAGTCTTGATGTCACATTCATCTACTCTAGAAGATTTGTTCAAGTCTGTATCATTTACATCTGATGTTATGGTGTTTCCCAATGGAGAACTGATGATATTTTTTGGAGAAAAACTTTCTCCAATTTCTTTTGGCTCATATCCATGACCTGAATTCTTGACAGGATCCAAAGCAGAGTGTACATTTGGTTGAACCACCTGCTGAAGTGAAGACTCCTTGTCATGGTTGTCTATTACATCAGACTTGTTTGAGAATGCACTTGCTTCTGATGGAAAATCATTATTTACATCTGCATCCTTTTCTTTTCTGTAATTATCAGCACTCCAATGAGTGTTATCAGAATCAACAGAGTTCCGGCCATCCAACTGAGTCACGTTACTGACTACTTGAGATTTTAATAATGCACCATCAGAGGACACACTACCATTTTCTGCCCCCTGATCTATGTGAACAAAAGATATAGATGATAGAATATTGCTTGATAGGAGTTCAAAACGCTGAATTGTTATTATCACAGCAAACATGATTCCAGCAAACCACAAGAATCTCCAGGTTTCCACAGGGCACCAATATCTAAATTCTTTACTCATTGGAAAACCACTTGACCAGAAGCTATCTGTCTTTCAATGGTAAATAACATCACTGCACATTCAGAAAAAAAAAATCCCTGATTTAAGACAGAAACAAGTCCATCTTCCAAACATTCAAGAACTTAATACATATGCAGCAACTCCTCAACTCCACCGCGCACACACTTAGAGCATAACTGGTGCAATTTATAAAAATTGAGCATAGATTGGGTGCTAGAGTATCATGTAAACCTCTTAAATTCCATAAAATTGAGCAGAGATTGGGCAGTTAAATGTTCAAATGAGAGGATATAATGAATGAATATAGTATGTGGAACCCTTTTTTTTTTGTTGTAATCCCGTTTCTAAAAACAAAGTTCACAAAAACAAAAACCTTTCCTCAATTTTCTGATCAACATAATTTTAGTACAAGTTGACAATATTAAAACCAATTTAAAAGAAATAGAACAAAGTTCAATAAATATAGGACTAAAATGGAGTGCAATGGCCAGATTGTGGGTTTTTCTAACTTTCTACCAACAACTCAATTGCAATGATTACCAATTGGGAATTAGCCAACAACCCTGAAATGATACCCAACAAATAGTGAAACAAATTAATTACATGAAAAGCAAACGTTGCATAGTAATCAAATGTAATTAGCCTTAGATATGGGTGAAATGCCAACTTAAGTAACCACCACCAAGCAAAACATCTTATCAGTTAAAGCATATGATTAGAAATAAAAAGAACCCATCATGCAACAAATAATGAACATACAAGAAAACGAATCACACTGAATTCAAGGATGTATACATATGTATATATCATATTGAGTGCATAAGAAGCAAACACACACCATTCACAAAACAAAACTAGTTAAAAATCCCAAAGGGTACTCGATAAAATGCTGTAATTTCCAAATCCCAGAAGCTAATTCTACATGCAGAGAAGATTAAATTACCATAACAGAAGGGGCAGCGATATTGCGAGTACTGTCTGTGGTTCGTACGCCTCTTGATTGGATGCTGAGAAAGTAATGGGAAAATGCAGGAAAACAAGCCCCTTCTTCGTTTTGATTATTTGGAAGAAAAGTAAATGAAACAAGTTTTCTTTTTTCTTATTTTGGGGTCAAAAGTTGCCAGTTGTAGATTCAGATTCCAAGTTTCCTTCATGCCTTAACATCAGCAGCCACCAAACGCTGTCTTGTTTTGTTTTTGTTTCGTTTTCCATTTTTACACACTGCGTAGGAAGGAAAAAATAAAAAACAGAAGCAGACAGTAATAATAAAAATTGAAAGTGTTCAGGAAATGGTTTTTCTGTCGGCTGTTTCTTCTTCTTCTTCTTCTTCTGTTGTCGTTAAGCGGTAGTAAAGAAAGAGTAAGGGGCAGTTCGTTTTGGACATTACAGCACCAAACGCTGCCTTATTTTGACTTTTATTACACCTTAGATACATGATCCACGCGCAATTTGAGACCGTGTGCAAACATTTAGATATGTTAAAATGGATCGGCAAAAAAAAAAAAAATTTATAAAAGATTCTTTTGCTTTATTTATTTTATTTTTAATTTTTACCAATATTACTTTCTTAAGCGGCCGAGTTTAGCTCATTCTCAAGTTAATTGCTTTGAATCTAATTTCCTCTATTCTAAAAAAAAAATATTTTGTAGAAGTTGATCAATTTTGTTTAGATATTATTTAAATTTATTTATAAGTAAAATTATATAATTGTCAACCAAATAAAAATGAACAAACCTAAATATTTGAACTTCATGGATTCAGGGGCGGAAAAACGTACAAGGCTAGGGGGCCTGAATTTTGAAAAAAAAAAAAATATATATATATATATATATGTATATATATATATACTTATAAATTGGCCCTTCAATTTAATAACTTTATTATTATATTTGATACATGGACTTTATAAAACTTAAACCCTTAACTAACTAAGTACAAAATAATTTAATTAAAAAAAATAAAGGTTAGCTTATATCTTAACCTTGACTATTCAGTATTCACTATCTCCCTCGGTACCTCCTTTTGCTCTTCCTTGTACGAATTTGTATCTCATTATCCCATGTTCTTCTTTTTTCTTCATGATCACATTTCTCAATTTTTCACCCAAATTCAACTCTATTTTCATATAAAGTGCTTCAAAATGGATAGCTTCTTCAAATATGAGACAAGAGATGGATTTCATTAAATATTAAGGTAAAAATTTATTTATTTTTTCTCTTTTTTTAATTTTTTAATGACTAAATTTTTTTCTTTTGTGCATATAAGATTCAAACACCATTACTAAATACATTATTATAAATTGTGATATGTTATTGTTTAAGCCCAAATTAAATTTTGGGCTAGAAATAATTAGCCCATTATTTCTAATGTTTAATCCATTAATTTCTGGATTAGTCCATTATTTTTAATTGAATTTTTAATTTGATTTAAAATTTAAAAGCCCAAATTAAAGTTAAATTTGCAGAGTAGAATTGAGCTGGAGGATAAGGATTAGAAGAATCTGGAAGCACCTGTTGATATTCATTCAGCTAAGACTTGGGGAAAAAGGCGTCTGTGTAAAGAAAAATTACGGTGAATTTATTTCTTGAAACAGAAATACTGCTCAACTGGAGTAATTATTTGGAGAAATTAATTCAAGTTGTATAAAGGTGGAGGAATGATTGGAGAAAGACATCTACAACTTCTACATCAATCTACAAAAATTAGTCTACAGATTTAGAATTTTAGCTCATCATTTTCTTAGTTTATCAGCTCTGTCAAATTTCAATTTTGTACTAAGCTTCAGAATTAATACAATTTCATTTCCAAGCTTTGAAATTTTTCTTTATTTAGAAATTAATTTTCATCTGCTTGAAATCCAATCAAATTATGGTAAAGGAGATTGGGAATTCACAAACGTCTGAGAGAAGTCCAGTTAATTTTTTGAAGACACGCTCCTCTGGCACGCTCGCAATTACACAAATTACAAAAATAGCCAAACAATCTTTTGGCACGCTCGGTGGGACCCATTTTAGCGAGACAACAAAATTATTAAGAAGTGGAAAAGAAGTGTCTGATGTTGGTGACTCAACCAACAAAACACCTGAAGAAGTAGGTGATGAACATTCATAAGGAAATCAGGTGCCTCATGGCCAAAACAAGGATGAGGCGCCTACTGATCAGTCAGGTCAGAAATTGAAAGTTGTTAACACTATTGAAAGTTTTGATTCTCAAGCTTTTGAAAAAGTCTTTCAGGATGTAGTACCTCAAATGGTTAATATTTTGAAGCAAGCCACCGTCGCTATCAATAGTACTATTGGACCTATCAATAACATACTTGGAGGTTTCAATAATGTTGTTGCAAGTATTAATACCGTTGTTGGAAGTTTTGAGAAAATGCTGCAAAATGCTATGCAAGTATTTTCCAAAAAGAACGAGCAATTATCTAGGCCACATACTGTGTATAAGCCAGATATAGCCCTGGAAGAGTCTGACAATTCTGCAAAGATTGCTCCTTCAGTGCAACCACTGACTGATGACAGGTATATTCCTCCATACAGAAAGGACGAGGTGGGGCTTAACAATAAATCACTTGCTCCTAACGACAATAATAGCCGAAATGGAAATAATAGTAATTCAATAATAATAATAAGCCTAACCAACAGACTTTTGGTAGGACTAACCTAGCCTTGTAGCCAGGAGTATACGACTAGGAAGGAAGAGACACTGGAACATATTGCTCATTTTATCATTCAATGTGGAGAGTTAGCAAACTTTGAGAATTTTCCTAATTTTAAATTAAGATTGTTTCTTAATAGTTTGACAGGCAACTTTGAGAATTTTCCTACTTTTAAATTAAGATTGTTTCCTAATAGTTTGACAGGAACTGCATTCACGTGGTATGCAAATCTGCCCAAAAATTCTATCTTTACCTGGCAGGAGGTGGAGCGATAGTTTCACACTTAATTCTTCATAACAGAACCTGAAGTTTGCATAGCTAAACTTTCCAGGGTAACTCAGAGGCAGGAGAAAGTGCAGACTTATTCATCGTTAGGTTCAAAAGGATGAGAAACAGATGCAAAATCATATTACCTGAAGGTGAATATGTCAAAATGGCATAAAAGGGTTTAGATATTGAGCTGAGGAAAAAGTTTCAGGGCATGGAATTCCATGATTTCTATGAACTTACTGCGAAAGTGAGTGAATATGAGGAATTGCTTAAAGAGGAAAATCAAAGAAAGAAGGCTTCAATGGGTACTAATTTTCAAGAGGTATCTAATGCTGAAGTTGCTATGGCTGAACTTACAAACACTGGATCTTGTGTTTGTCCACTCTTGGAAAAGAAGACTCCTTAAGTATGAAAGAAATCACAGGGTTCTAATCCTCAAGTGCAGTACACATTCGAGGTGTAAAAAATGGAGCAACTATTTGATTTTCTTTTCAAAGAGAAGTTTATCAAGTTACAACCTGATCACAAAATACCCACAACTGAGGAGCTGAAAGGAAAAGATTATTGTAAGTACCATAATTCTTACAGTTATTCTATTAACGCTTGCTGGGTGTTTAAAAATGTGGTACATGACAGAATCAATAAAGGAGTGCTGAAATTTCTAGAAAGAAAAGATTCCATATTGATTGAGGAAGACCCATTCCCACCTATAGCCATGGTCAATTCCATTGATGTTGATCTTAGAACCTTTTTGGATTTGAAGAAAAAATTCAAGGAGAAAGAAGAAAACTAGGATACCCTTTGCCAACCCTCTAGGAAGTTTGATTATAAAGTGAAGTATTCCAGACCTCCATCTATAAATATTCCTAAGGAATCAATAACTCCTACTGGATGGAATGAACCCAGAAGAGGCAAATGAACACCCAGGCCAAAATTACCTCAGCACAAAAAATTCTATAGCAACCATTGGAGGCAACCAAACAGAGTTGGAAATAATTGGAGACCTGTTCAGAATTGGAATTCACCAAAAAGGCAAGAAAAGTTTCCAATTCAAAATCAAAATTTTTTCGTAATTCTAACTTCTCTGGAAATGTCTATAATAATTATAGATACAAACCTAGGAGGGAAGAGAATGTGGTTGCCCTGAGGTTTATTAAAAAATAATCAAAATTTGTTGCTCCACCATATGTGGATCCGAGCAAAGGTTGGCAATGTGTAGAGCATAGGAAAATTCCACAATGCTTGACATGTACGCAAAAAAGAAGGCTCCAAAGGCAACGTGCTGCTGAAAGAAAAAAGAAAGAACAGCAGGTGCAAGATCAAGAAATGCAAAAGGTGGAACCTATTAATAGATCTAAATTCAGGAGATTGGCTATTAAAGATCTAATTATTAGCAAAGAGAAGTCTATAAGGAGCTCAGGATCTCAAGAAGCTAACTTTGAGGGAAGCATAGAGGTGGAAGAGGATATGGAGATTGATGCCTTTGAGATAGAGGGTAACCCATTTCATTATGGATGTGCTACTGCTTCAGTCATGCTATCCCAAGAATTTATGATGCAAGATGCTGAGAAGAGTGAATCCTATGACACTTGGGGGGCAACTTCATCAAGGGACCAGTGGAGCATCTAAGTGGAGTTGTGATACAGGCCATTAGGCCTAATCAACCTAAAAGAGTGATCCTTGAAAAGCCATCTCTGGAAATGACCTAGCATATAAAACCCCTTTACATAAAGGCTTACCTGAATAGCAAGCCTTTCTCTAGAATTCTAGTGCATAATGGCTTAGCCATAAATGTCATACCACTCAGACTTTTGAATGCTCTTAGTAAAAGTGAAGAGGATTTGATTTCTATTGATATAACTGTTTCAAATTTTACAGGAGAAATCACAGGAGTATCTGGGGTTTTACCAATTGAGATCACTGTCGGAAGCAGGCGGTCACTTACTACCTTCTTTATGGTAGAATCAAGTGCTAGCTACAATGCATTACTTGGGAGAGATTGGATTCATGCTAACTGGTGTGTGTCATCTTCTCTACACCAATTCCTTCTATTCTAGAAAGAAAATGATGTTGAAGTGGTTTGGGTTGACAACAAGCCATTTAGCACCTGTTTAGATAATTTAGAGGCTAGATTCTACGATGTCAACCTGGGGCCTTTTAAATTTTCTGGAAGAAGAGTGAATGGAGATCCTAAAAACATCCATTTCACCAAAGAAGACATGAAAGCTAAAGTGAAGGAACATTTAGATTTAATCTACAAGGATAAAGCCATCATGCCTTGCACTTACTGGCCGATGGAGAAGCCAATCATTGAAGAAATTGATGATGATTAGACACACAGAGGAAGAATTAGTAGTAGCTACAATTGCTATAAGGAAGTATCTGATGCAATAAACTATAAACAAAATAATTAATAAAGAATTAGAGGTGAATGGAACAGAAATCATATGTGAAAAAGAGTTTGGGGATGTTGATGAACTACAAATAGAACATGTAAAGGAGGCACCATAATGGCTTTAAGATTATCAATATAAAATTCAAGACCCTCTGGAGGAAATCAATATTAGCACAGAGAAAGAGCCGAGAATCACTTATGTCAGTTCCTTGTTAAAAGAAGAAATAAAAAAAGAGTTGCACTGTTGAAAGAATTCAAAGACTTTTTTTCATGGGACTACACATAGATGCCTTAGGCTAAATAGAGAGGTAGTTAAGCACCACCTTCCTATAAAGCCTGAATTTCATCCTTTTCAACAACCTCCTAGGAGAATGTCAAAGGAGGTAGAATTAAAAGTCAAAGATGAAACTGAAAAATTGCTCAAAGCTGGCTTCATCGAGCCAACCAGGTATGCCGAATGGCTCTCTAATATAGTCCCTATAATGAAAAATAATGGTAAACTTAGAGTCTGCATAGACTTTAGGGATTTAAATTTAGCCACTCCTAAAGATGTTTATGTAATGTATGTAGCTAACATGTTAATTGATGCTGCCTTCAGGAATGAACCTCTATCATTCATAGATGGCTTCTTAGGATATAATAAAATTTTTATTACAAAAGAAAATATGTCTAAGACTGCATTAAGATCTCCAGGGGCCATAAGAACATTTGAATGGTTGGTCATGCCCTTTGGTTTAAAAAATGTTGGTGCTATATACCAAAGGGCTATGAATGCTATTTTCGATGACATGATCAACCATCATATGAAGGTTTACATTGATGACATAGTGGTAAAATAAAAAAAGGGCTACGATCATGTTTCTCATTTAAGAAAGAGTTTTGAAAGAATGAAAATTTATCATTTGAAGCTTAACCTTCTTAAATGTGCTTTTGGTGTATAGGTTGGTAACTTTCTTAGACTTTTTACGAATCAAAGAGGAGTTGAGATTGACAAGAATAAGTCTAAGGTAGTGCTTGAAGCAGGCCACCTCAAACTAAGAAGGAGCTCCAAAGATTCTTGGGGTAATTCAATTATTTGAGGAGGTTTATTTCTAACCTTGCCGGAAAAACTAAGAAATTTTCTAATTTGTTAAAACTAAGACAAGAAGCCGAATTCATATAGGAAGAAAGGCATCAATGTGCCTTTAATAAAATTAAAGATTATTTGTCTAAACTACCTGTTTTAGCTCCCCCAAAGGAGGGAGTACCATTGAGATTATATATTTTACCCGCAAATGAGTCCATTGGGTGTCTTTTGGCATAAAATAATACAGTAGGACATGAGCATGCTATTTACTATCTCAGTAGAATTTTAACTCCCACTGAAATAAAATACTCTTTTATTGAGAAATTATGTCTCACATTATATTTTTCTTACACTAAATTAAGACATTATCCCTTAAAGCATCGAGTATATGTTATTTCACAGACTGACTTGATGAAATACATGTTGACTATATCAGTCTTGTCAGGTAAAATAAGGAAGTGGTTGCTAAGCTTGATTGAATTTTCACTGGTGTATCATCCTCAAAAATCAGTGAAAGGACAAGCACTGGCAAGATTTGTTGGCTGATCATCCAACCCAGAGAACTATGGAAGAAGAAGATCTTCCAGTATGTGGAATTAATGTTCAGCCTTGGGTGTTGAAGTTTGATGGATCATCCACAGTTAGATCAGCTAGGGCCGGTGTAGTAATCACTTCATCTTCTGGTACAAAGACAACCCTCAACTTCACATTGGACTTTGAATGCACAAATAATCATGCTAAGTATGAGGCCCTGATCATAGGCCTTGAAATTCTCCAAAATCTTGGAGCTAAAGAGGTATTAATAGTTGGAGATTCTCAACTTGTAATTAAACAATTGACAGAAGAATATAGATGCACAAGCATGTCTTTAGCACCTTATTTTACTGTTGCTATTCAACTTGTTGATTCTTTTGAGAATGTGTCTTATATGCATACGCCTAGAGAATCTAATTGGGAAGCTAATGAATTGTCTCTGGTTGCATCTGGTTTGAGAACGTCAGAAGAATTAACTTAAAAATTGATTTTTGTGCAGAAAAAAGCTCACCTGTCAATCCATGAAAGGGGATTGCAATTTGAGTCTTTCAATAATGACTTAAATGTAGCAGGTGATTGGCGCACTAACATTAAAAGTTACTTAGAAAATCCTACTAAAAAGGTTCCCTTTAGAGTTAGAGCTTAGTCCTTGAATTATATCCTGATGGAGAATGAGCTTTTCAAAAAAACTCTTGATGGACTGCTCTTGAGGTGCCCTTCATTTCCTCAAACCATGAAAATTCTAAAATAGGTGCATGAAGGTGTCTGTGGTGCTCACCAAGCTGGAAGGAAAATGACATGGTTTATCCATAGGCATGGTTACTTTTGGCCCTCAATTTTGAAAGATTGCATTATGTATGCAAAAGGATGCCAGTAGTGTCAGAAACATAGGAGTATACAGAGGGTACTGGCTGATGACCTATATTCTATAGTATACCATGGCCATTCAGAGGTTGGGCCATAGACCTTATTGGCAAAATTTATCCAGCTTCTTCTAAGGGCCATAGCTTCATCTCTGTGGCCACTGATTATTTTACAAAATGGGTGGAAGCTATCCCCATAAAGAAAATAGAGCAAAAACATGTCATTTCATTCATCAAAGAACATATCATTCACAGGTTTGGGATTCCTCAGACTATCACAACATATCAAGAAACAATGTTCACTGGTGATGAAATGAAAGAGTTCATGGAGTATTATGGTATCAAACATTGGACTTCAACCCCACACTATGCTCAAGCTAATGATTAAGCTAAAGCCTCCAATAAAATCATCATTGGCATATTGGAGAAGATGTTAGAAGATAACCCAAGAGATTAGCCAAGAATTGTGTCTGAGACTCTTTGGGCATACAGGACCTCAAAAAGAGAAGTTGCAAGTACTAGTTCATTTGCCCTCACCTTTAGGCATGATGCTATTTTGCCCCTAGAGGTATTTGTTCCTTCTTTAGGAGTCGCAAAGCAAAATGACATAACACCAGAGGAATTCTTTGAAGCCATGTTGATGGAGCTAGAAGATGTTGATGAAGAGAGATTAAGAGCTTTCACCAATATGGTAGTTCAAAAGAAGAAAATTTTTAGATTCTACAATAAAAGAATTAAAAAGAAGAGGTTTAAAGAAGGTGATTTGGTCTGAAAAGTTATCTTGCCACTTGGGACTAAAGACAGAGAGCTTGGAAAATGGTCTCCCAATTGGGAGGGTCCATTTAAAATTCACCAAGTTTTGGATGGCAATGCATACTGGTTAGTAAGTCTTGAAGGAGTTCTACATAAAAGATTCATCAATGGCAGATACTTAAAGAAGTATTTTCCCACTATGTGGGAAATGAGAGAGGAGATTTGAGAATTTTTGTAATGGCCTTTGGCCAGATGATCACTAAAATATGTTGGTGATATTTTTGTTATGTTTTGGTTTGAAATAGAAGATAGTGTATATAGCTATCTTATTGAAATAAATAAATAAATAAGCTTGTTTATTTTTGTGTGTTACTTTTTATTAAGCAGTAAAGTTTGTTTTGAATAATGTTGAACAGTAAAGTGATGAATTTTCAGCAGCATCCCTGTTGAAAATTGAGCTTTTCCAAATATAATGAAAGGCTATGGTGTTAAGTGTGTGAATTGTTATATGAAATGCACCAATTTTTGCAGAAACAAATATCTAGAATAATTCATAAACATTACACCATAAAATCCATAATTTTCAAGCATCTATCATAGGCTGACAAGCCATAAAAATCCTCAAAAGAAACATATATCCAGAAGCCTAACATAAGGCTAATATCATATTATACAAGTCATATAATAAAAACAAGTTCAAGACATGAAATTCAAAGGGAATCAAAGTAAAATCCTTTAAAGGTGTCCCAAATCTCTATGCATTTTCGCCTGGTAGTCATGGCCTCCTGTTCTTGCTTCATCCATTCAACCATAACATCTTTTTGATTGGCTAGAGCTTGTCCCATATTTTTAACTTTGGAGGTAGCAATTTATACTCATTAGCCATGACTTCATTCTTATGAAGTAATTCATCTCTTTCAGCTTCCAAAAGTTGAAGTCTAGCTCTCAAGTCTGCTATTTCCTGCTCCTTTTGGTCAAAAGATGCTTTAGCCTCACTTTCAGCAATTTTCATATGTTTCACCTTGGCTTGCTCAGTTAAGAAATCTTCTTTCCACAGGTGAAAGAGGCTTAAATGTTTAGAAGCATCCAATTGTGCAGCACTGGAATCATCCATATGTGTAAAACTCCAAATGACTTAGTCCCTCAAAGTTGAAACAATTGCTGACTTTGTATTCTGCTCCAAAATTCTAAGATCACTAAGTAAAGTGGATATTTAAATCTCCCTAAGACCAATGATCTCCAAGCCAAGGAATGATTTTAGAGATTCCTTAGCTTTATTAACTTGGTCTTGAGCAGGAAGTGGACTAGTCATAATAGCTAATAAAGGGATATCATTCCAAACTCAAATCGTCCTCGCTAAGGGCATACCAAGTCTTGATTTTCTGCACAAAAGATAAAGTGATTAGTAGGAGCTAAATTCTAAGTAAGTTTAAAGTTTAAAAGAAAGTGGCAAATTTAAACCTGAGAAGGAGATGGAGTGCTAGTAGATGCTAGAGGGAGAAAAAGAGTATTCTTAGCCTTTTGCTGGCTTGAAATAATCTCTTGCATCCATAAAGGAGTATCCTCCTCAGTGGAAGAAGACTTTGTAGGAGAATGTGGATCTTGAGGAACTTCAGTCTCATGAGTATTAGTTATTTTCCAAAAGAAATGAGGTTTACAAAAAATAAGTGTAAAAAGAAAATAATGATAAGGATGAAGAACTCACCGGAGCCAAGAACTAAATTATCACTTTCCTCATCTCTTATCTCTGCAACCTTAATTTTGGCTTTGTTTTTGCCTTTACAAGGAGGATGCGAAGTACTTAGTCTAGTAGATTTGGGGCTTGGTGGAGGAGGAGGGGCAACTGCCTTTCTCTTTTTTGAACTCTCCTGGCCTAGTTTATTTTTTGGTGTAACCGTGGTTGCAAAATGGATAAAGGTTAGTGTGATGCTAAACAAAAATAATAAAATAAAGTGAAAATTGCTTACCTTTTTCCTCAGTTGGAGCAGATAGAATCAATTCCTTGTATCTAGTTTCCCACCATTTTTTATAGTTTATATGATCATTATAATCCATGGTGGTGGTGCAATATGTGAGGAGTCTCAATTCCTTCTGTATGCCTGCTATCACCTCTTTAGAGCAAGAACAAGGATCTACTCCAAAAAGACGAATGATTTGAGAGTCCAATGAAAAAGGTGGAATGCAAGTCTGTAGTCCAAATTGATGGCTACATAGAAATGGCAAATAAAATTTGAAAGAGAGTGAAGTGTAGGGCAAGCCACTGTCCCTACAAAAGGCATTCTTTCCCCCAAGGATAAAAGGCCTAGGGGTGGTGACTCTGTAAAAGATTTGGCTATAGATCAAATCCAAAAATGTCATGAAATGCTTAAGCCACCTAGCTTTATCAATTGGACTTCCAAACATAAATAATTTTCCTTTCTCCCTATTTCTTAATTGCATGAAAAAAGTAAGGATGCGATCATATTTCCATTTGCATACAGAAGAAATAAGGGTACCTCCAATGTCAGCTAGAGGTAGAATAGTGGAGGCTGACAAATCATCATTGAATCAGGAAATTATGCTAAAAGCCAGCATTGTAAGAACCATGCACCCCCACCCAATTAATGAAAAGGTTCTCTATTAACTATCTTCCTCAAGGTGGAGTATAAGTTACCGAGAAAAACATATCCTAAGGCTAAATGATCTCCATAAGCTAATGCCTTAACCAAGGGAAGATACTCAATACTTGGTCTAGCTAAAGAAGCATAAAAGATATACTTGCAAATCAAGACCCAGAGGAAAGCAATATATTCCTCAGCAGATGGCTCACCAGCTAAAGGCAAATAATGAGAAACAACCTTATGATAGGTGTCATAAGTCCTAGAGGAGATGTTTGTTTCTATATGACCATACTCATAAATTAGACAAATAATGCCATCTCCTAGGATGGGTAGCCCTATTATCACAAATACATCCAACAAAGTAATAGTCATGTGACCAAATGGAAAGACAAAGCAATTGCAATAGGGAGACTAGAACCTCAGTGCGGCTGAGAGAAGAGAAGGTTGGTATGTGATGTGCTTAGTTGTCATCTAAATGAATTGAGAAATACCAAGTTAATCCCATAAAATTTTGTATTGGGGTTCTAGTGTTTCCACCCATTTGTTCCAGTTTTTACAGGGCCTTACCCGGGATTTAGGGTGAGAAGGAGCAGTTTGACAACCTTTAGCAAAGATGAAATCTTTTGATAAAGAGCCAAGGTAAGGAAGTGGAGGACCTTCCTTTGGAATTGAGTAAGAAGGGTGAGGTAACAAGGTAATAGCAATGTTATTCTTCCCTTTATATGAGAAATACCTGGAATTTATAAGATAATATGAGAAATGAAGAAAGAGTTTGAAAGAATAAAGGGTGAAAAAATATTTACCTGATATCAAGGTTTGCAGTGCGAGGACCTATCTTGATGTCCTTAATGATTTTTAGTTTAATGACCTGTGAAATTGAATGATTAGGAAAGTAAAAAATGAACTCAATAACAATATTTGGTTAAATAACCAAGTATAAAGGTGTACCTCAAGATAATCTTTTTCCTCATTAGAGTAGACAGGTGTTTCCTGAGTAAGAGCGGAGTGTAAAGCTACCAACTAGTTGAAGAAAGAGAAAATTTCAAAATAAAAGTAGCTTTTAATTCTCAAAATAAGAGATAATGAAGAAAAAAATACATGTTTTGCTGTGAACCTTATAGCACTGATGTAGTCTGAGGCCAAAGGAGGAGGAGTTTGGCCTGGAGCATTGGAGGGTTCAGGATTCATTTTTACTGGACAAAGACAAACAATTAATGAGCAACGGTAAGCATATGAAGATTAAGGTAAATATCGAAAATCTCCAAATATAAATAAAGTGGTTAAAATTTTTAAGTCACATGCTTGTTTGCAATAAAACATGAATATTTCATTGGCCATCACTGGCTAAGCATGTTAAATTTGAATGAAGAATTAAAAGAATGTTTTTCCTAAGGAAAGTAACTCACAAGTGAAATTAAGGAAATTCAAAAACAAAATTCCAAAAGGATAAGTTTTGGTAGATTCTTGCCAAAATAAATCTAGGGAAAAGATGTGTAAAGATGAGAATAATGTATTTTAGTAATTTTCCCAAGACAAAATGGGTGATTTCCTAAGGAAAAGTAAAAATTTGGCTTGAAGGCTAAAATAAATCATTTATATAAGGATCTTCAAGTTTGATGCCATGTTGATGTCAAGAGTTTACTTATAAATTCTATCATGGATGTGTGACTGATAGTTGATGTCAACAAGCAGGTTGGTAACATGGATTGGACTTAAATAAGTGCTAAAAGTGGCTTAATGTAGCCATTTTAAGCTAAGTCCATGGAAATTTGTTGCTAAAATTTTCTCTAAATTTTGGCAAGACAAAGCAAATACAAATATCACCATAGAAAATATCCTTCATGGTTTTATTTTGGCACATTATGCTAAAATAAAATTTTTGTGTTGAAGCTTATAGCCTAAGACTTTACGTTGCTAGATTTTATTTGGCTGAGAATTAAGGGAAATATATGCCTAGTTCCCTAATTTGATAAAGATTCAAGAAGCAAGTGTTGAGCCGATTAAAAATTCCAAGAATGGTCAAATTTATTTTGGCTTGAGATTAGCATGAAAGCATGATATCTTAAAGTACACACACATAAAGACATGGACAATTTACAAGGAATGAAATTTAAAGCCATTTTTTGGATATTTTGCAAAAAGCCAAACTTTTATCTTCTTGGAAAAAGAATCATTACGAACCAGAATTTTGGTTAAACTCACCATTTTTAAGCATAAGTATTGGCCAAAGTTAGGCTAATATATTTACTTAATAAGATGTGCATTAGAACAAAATTTTGCAAGAGAAGGGAAAGTCTTTATGCTGAAATTAAATTGCCAAATTAAAAGTTTAGATAAAATAAGCCAAAAAGTGAATTTTAGCTAAAAATCAAGAGTGTGCATATCACTTATATGCTAGCCTTGCTTGAGAAAGAAGGTTAAATTTATTTTTGGCCTTTAAGGATGGCATTAATGCTGAATATGTATTATGGCCATAACAAGAATTTAATCTTGCCCATGTTATGAGGGAAATTTGTGCTTGAAATTTAAAGCCAAAATGCAGATTTTTACACTAAATTTCAGCATTTTTGGCAAAAACAATTTGGTTATGTGAGTAGCTAGGTTGACATCCTCTCTAGACATGTAAATATTTGGTAATTGGCCAAATATTTGGGAAAAAGGCTAAACCATGAATAATTTCCAGTTAAAAATGCTTTTGAAATTCAGGAATGAAAGATTAACATGGAGATAAAATCTAAATTTCATTCTTATCCAAAAAATCTAAATTTTATTCTTATCCAAGCAAATAAAGCATTTGCAAACCTAAAGCCAAAGTTTAAGAAGAATTTATTTAGCTAAGTGTCCAAATTTAAAATGTGGAGTTGTTTTGGCATGAATTTGCCAAAAATAAAACCAAATTCTACAAAGAACAAATGAGTCAAAGCAAATAATTTTTGGCTAATGAACATTTAATTGCACAAGCTTTGAAGAATAACCGAAAAATGCATTCATGATGGAATTATTTTGGCATTAATTGCCAAAATTCAATCAAGGAATTCAAATAACATTCTTTAAAATTTGGAAAATTTTGGCATGAGTCTTGCCAAAAAATGGCCAAATTGCATTGTCAAATTAGGCTAATAAACATATTTTGTGTGCATACATTTCCAAGTGCTCAAGGAGACATTAGTTTTGAGGAAATGATCAAAATGCAAGACATGTATGTTTTTGGCATAAGTTACCAAACATTTGGCCAAAAGAGAGCAAAAATAAAATTTTCTTGAGAAAGTTAATTCTTGAAGTCAGAATTTTAAATTTTGATTTTGTCACTTTTATTAGAGCTAAGTGAGTAAGGAAATGAGAATTACATTTGGTTATGAACATGACCAACGTAAATTAAATTCACTCGGCTAAATGAATGCTTCAAGGGGAGATAAAATTGTTTTGGTATTAAACTTGCCGAAATAAACCAAAAATAAGGATTTAAACAAGATATGATATGCAAAGCTAGCAAATCTAACTTTTGGTCAAACAAATCTTAGCATTCCATGAAACATTCATCAAGATTACAAAGTTAAAGTAGATCACCATATTTGGCTAAACAAATATTTGAGAATAACTTCCCCGAAATATCGAAGAGCTAGACATTATTAATGCATAGAAGATAAATTATAATTCATATTTATTCAGCTAAAGAACGCGAGCAAAGCCAATAAGATCATGGCATTTGGTTCATCATTCACTTCACAAACATGTTTAATGGATTTTGGCCTTAAGAGTTTGCATTCTCAACATCTATCAAGCAACCTAAAATGGCTAAAATCAATTGATGGTATTTAGTTAAATTATCATAGCCAAATAAGCAAACTTGTAAACAAAATAATTCGGTTACAACTAAAATTTATACCGAATTAAGAATTAAAATTTGGCTAATTATAAGTAATTTTTTTTCCCAGAGATAATAAGCATTCAAAGAGCAAATTAATTGTCTCTCGCATTAAGCCATCAAAATTACATGAATGAACTCCAAAGGAAAATTAATTCCCAAAGCAATTTAATCAAAGAAAAAATGGGAAATAATATTACCTCCTTTTCTTCTCTTGAAATAAACTTTGAAATAGAATTTGTCTTGAGAAAATGATGCAAATCTACTTGAGCAATTTGTAAGGCTTGCAACACAAGAAAAGAAGAAGAAATTGGTGATTTAAAGCTGAATTCTTGCTTGGGACAGCAGTACAGCTACTGTTGTTGCTGATATTTGAAGCCACCAACAGCCTTGGAAGAAGTTCTGTCAATTTCAGGTTGAGCCGGTGTTAGAGGGGGCGAGTGGAGGCTATCCGGAGATGGTCCGCTCACTTCCAAATTGCGCAAGGCACAGCTCGTGCGATGCCCTGTCACGCGCTGGACAGCAATACAACGCGTTGCTTATTGTGACGAGTCGTATGGTGGCTGGACGATGGCGTGAGGTGGCTGAGTGACTATGGGGAATTGCTCAGCCGAAGTGGTGGTGGCTCGTGGTGGTCCAACGGGAGATGGCAGGCCGAAAAGTGAAGAAGAAGAAGAAAGAAAAGGAAAAAGAGGGGAAGAAAGGAAAGGAAAATAAGAAGAAAAATTGAGAGAATTTTTGGGAAAGTAGGAATTTAGGGATTTGGTTATTTGAGATTTTTGGAAGGTTTTTAAATTTGAAAAATTTGGATTTTGAATTGAAGAAGAAATTAAAAGAGAATTTTTTGAAGCTTTGAGTTCTTGAGCAGAGGAATTTTTTGCTTGGGGATTTTCAACTTGGGAATTTATTTCTTGGAGAAATTTTGGGCGAGTTGAAAATTAGTGATTGTTAGATTGTGATAATTGCTCATTAATTGAAAAATTCAAGTTTTGATTTTTGAAATTTGAATTTTGATTTGGAAGAGAATGAGGGTGTTCTTTAGCAGATAATGAAGATCACTCAGGACCGTAATATTTTTTAGCTCATATGCTTCTTTCTAAAAGTTTGTCCAAATGATCCTTTTAGGCTTGATCTTGTTTCCATCTTTCTCGACTTTCTCAAGCCTCACGAGGAGCAATTACTCTCCAATAATATTCATCAAATTCACCAAAATTTACTTTGGGTCTAGGCATGAGCAAAGAAAATTGACAAGGAGAAAAGTAAAATTTTGGTTGTAAAATTCATGCTTGTATATTTATATATACATATGGAGGTGGGCTTATATGGGCTTGGCTTTGATTACATGTTAGTTAGCATTGGGCTTAGCCCAAGCTAATAACATGTGGGGGACATTGTTTATGCCTAAATTAAATTTTGGGCTAGAAAAAATTAGCCCATTATTTCTAATGTTTAATCCATTAATTTATGGATTAGTCCATTATTTTTAATTGGATTTAAAATTTAAAAGCCCAAATTAAAGTTAAATTTGCAGAGTAGAATTGAGCTGGAGGATAAGAATTAGAAAAATCTGGAAGCAATTGTTGATATTCACTCAGCCAAGACTTGGAAAAAAAGACGTCTGTGTAAAGAAAAGTTATGGTGAATTTATTTCTTGAAACCGAAAGACTGCTCAGCTGGAGCAATTATTTGGAGAAATTAATTCAAGCTGTATAAAGGCGGAGGAATGATCGGAGAAAGGCATCTACAACTTCTATATCAATCTACAAAAACTAGTCTATAGATTTAGAATTTTAGCTCATCATTTTCTTAGTTTATCAGCTCTGTCAAATTTCAATTTTGTACTAAGCTTTAGAATTAATACAATTTCATTTCCAATCTTTCAAATTTTTCTTTATTTACAAATTAATTTCCATTTGCTTGAAATCCAATCAAATTGTGGTAAAGGAGATTGAGAATTCACAAACGTCTGTGAGAAGTTATGTTAATTTTTTGAGGACACGCTCCTCTGGCACACTAGCAATTACACAAATCACAAAAATAGCCAAAAAATTATAATAAAATTTTAATGACTAAATTTTTGTCTTTTGTACTAAATTTTTTTTTATGCATATTATTTACAATTATAAATTGAGATGTGTTATAATACTAGTTTATGGATAGTGGTGAGAAATTTTTTACTAATAAATTTATTCAATCGACTTGGTTGTTAAGACTTTTCGCCCCTGCATGGATTGCCTTCATAGCTCAATACATAAGCATTACATAAGATACTCAGATTAAAAAATAGATTAGATGTTCAAATATTTAACGAAGTTTGTTGGTCTAAAAAATCTAAACGTTTTAAACTTGTTGCAATTTAAGTTTAGTTTTGAAATTTTGATATAAATGTTCAAATTTAACGAATTAGTTGTAATTATAGTTCAAAGTTAATTTTGGTCAAAATTGAGTGTGAAAATACTAACATAGCAGTCTAGATACCATTATTAATGTGTGGCCTATGGCCACATCAATTAAACATTTGCATAAAAAAAATTAAACATTTTCAATTTGTAACTGTTTTGTCCCAAATTATTAATTTTGGCACAAATATCTTTATTTTTTTAAATACATTTTATTTTATTATTAAATATATAATATATAATAGCTAATAATACTTAAATTATCAATTTTTTTGTAATTTATAGAAATTTAAAAACAACATACATTTAACACCAAAATATATTAATCTAATTGCTAAATTATTTTAAAATAATATTTACATAATTAATTTTGATCTATAATTATAATAAATTTGTCAAACGTATACCAAGTTAAAAATATTTAAATTTTTTAAAGTAATAGACCTTTAACAAAATATACAAATGTTCAAAAAATAAATAGAAAATTGAGTCCATTAAAGATATAGTTAAAAAGTGCAGCATATAAGGAAAAAACTTAACTGGCAAATCGTCCCTATGTATATATTCCCTCGGTCTTATAATATTTGGCAAAAAAATTTTTACATATAAATTAAAAAAATTAGTTAATTATAGTTATTTCGTATATTTTTATCATTTTGTTATTAAAATATCCCTATTATTTTTTTAGTTTTATCAAGTGTGAAACATTTTATAAGATAATACTTCTTTAATATTGTTGATAAGATCACAACTCATAATGAATCAAACATCTTATTCGTTTGAAAAATACCACCAATATTAAATCAAACAAAAAAAGAATTTACATTAGTATTTGGAAAAAAAAAACTAGTGGTATTATATTTTCTATGTAATTAATAAATGTATACAAAAATAGTAATAATAAAAATAATATATTAAAATAAAATGACATTGAAACTTCAACATATTTATTAAACATATAAATTTAAATTAAAAACTAATTGTATTATCTATGTAATTAGTAAAAATATTATAGGCATTTACTTAATCAACTACTATATCATTTTAAAAAAGGAAAGTAAACAAAATTTTGGAATAGACAAAAAAAATTTTTTTATCAAATATTATGAGAAGGGGGAGTATAACTTTTTAATCTATACAAAATTCAATTCATGTATAATTATTAACTTAATCAACAAAGTATTTGCGAAATAAAAATTTGTAATTTATCTTAATTGTTTGTTTTCCTGGATAATTCTTTCAGGACGTTTGTTTGGTTCAATTCAGGACTTTCAATATTAATTTTTAATATTATTGTCCATTGAGATAAACCTATTAATTTTTTATTTTTATTATTTTTAGTAAATAGTTTTAATTAAATATTTTAAAATCAAATTTGATCTCTACTCAAATTTTATGAAATTTTATAATTTGAGTTATTTTGCACTTTTTTTATTCTAAATTTGGGGAAAAAAGAGCTGGGAAATTATTTTTTTTAACAAAAGAGCCGGGATTAATTAGCTTGAAAAATAAATCTATTGAAGAAAAAAATAAATAAAAGAACATTTCAAGGAGTGTTACCAATACGCGCTTCTAATCGAGAGTGAGCTTTTAACAAAAGAATTCTTTTAAGAAAAAGCTTTAAATGGCCAAATGTAAAGTGTTGTATGATAAAAATCCGACGGTGCAATTTGGACTGACTGATTAATGATGCATTG
The DNA here is from genome assembly GCA_949671775.1 of Mallotus repandus. Lineage (NCBI taxonomy): Eukaryota > Viridiplantae > Streptophyta > Magnoliopsida > Malpighiales > Euphorbiaceae > Mallotus > Mallotus repandus. Next base: position 3,655 of record CATIWM010006132.1, on the reverse strand, counting down.
ATGATGTGACTATTATTGTTTTAGGGAATCACCCTTTTCCCCCTTTTTTAAAATTTTTTTTTTTTTAATGTTTGATGCATGTGGCTCCTGATATCGTCACGGTCAGCTTCATAACCATATTCACCTGCGGACGCTCTTCTCATTACACGTGTTTGTAATGAATGTATACCAAAGGCATCCTAATTAATTTACATTCTACAAAGTGTAAACCACATGTCATATCATCACTTAATTATTCTCTTATCCATTTAATTTTATTTTATTATAAATTAAACTAAAAATAATATAATAAATTTGAACTCATTATTAAATTATATATTAATTTTAACAATTTTTTTACATATTTTATAAATAAATAATTAAATTTATAATATTTTTACAATAAAAATATAATTTTTATCCTAAAATAATATAAATATTTTTAATTACAATATTTTAGTAATTTTTTAAATTTTTTTATTAATTATAAAAAATTACATCATAATTTCTAAAAGTTACTTCAAATTTTTAATCAACAATAATTAAAAATAATTGATTCAATCAACTTACCTCCATCACATAATTTTCTCTCAATAAAAATGAAATTTTTATTCAATAATTTAAAAAAAAAATTTATTCAATAAAATTAAAAAAAGTAAATGCAAAAAAATTGTTAAATTTAAATTTTGATCGCGGCCCATTAAATTTAAATGCAAAGTAAATGAAAATTGTTAAATTTCAAAAAAAAAAAGGTAAAAGCTGCAAATTGCAACTTGTTGTGCATGTAATGCTCATGATTCATGGTACCGGTGTAATGGAGAGAGTGTTATGAAGGCTATAACACTGCTATGATTAAGGGTGTGCAAACGGTTAATCAGTCAGTTGATCGAACTGATTTTTTTTTTTTGAAAATGATAACCGCTAACTGAACCCATGAATGGAGGGAGGAGTCGGGCAGTTATCGGTTAACCGATATATTATTGTAAAACACTGAAAAGTACCAAATCTTGACTTGAGTTTTAGTATTTTCTCTAAAAATGTCAAAGCTAACATTCAAACCGTGGACCTTTAAAAGGTCAGGAATGCACACATAATGCTAGGCCAAGCCTTGTAATATTACTCATATCTACCTATATTATTAACATATCGATCTTTCGGTTGGTTTCGATTATAACCGAAACCAATTATTTTGAAAGATTTTCAATCGAAATCGAAATCGAACCAAATTGGTTGGTTCAGTTCGATTTGGTTATTTAGTTTTTGGTCAAATTCGCACACCCCTAGGTATGACACTATTGAACATTTGTATGATCAAGTGTTAATCTATCCTTATTTTGACTTTAACAAACATTTTTGGATCACTAATACTCTTTGCTTGAGTGTGATTATAAGCATAGGTACTTAATTACATTCAATAAAAACAAAGTTAATTGATCGAGCTTTGGACCATGTTTGAAGACATTTGAATCATATTTGAAGTCTTTAAAGACCTCTAAACATGTTTCCTTAAGCATGGGAAAAGAACCAAGTGTAAAGGAGTGCGTTTAGAGGCAAAACGAACAAGTTTTCACGAGGCCAGCCTACGCTCACGACCTTGACCAAACCATGAGCTTCCGGGAGAAAGATGGTTGATACACTCACGGTCTACAGTCTACCCTCATGACCGTGACTAGATCGTGAGCGTCCTTAACGATCACCTTTACAAGTAACGGTTATATTTTTCAACACTCACGACCCTAAGCGTCTGAAATTCTGAAATGTTGAAAATGCATTAAATGAAGAAGAAAGAGGTTGGGAACAAATTTAATGGCTTCCAACAACTATTTTTCACTCTCCAACTATAAATTAAAGACTTAGAATTTCATTTAATAAGAGACACAAGTTGGTTGAGCAATTAAACTCTTTAAACAATTTTTTCATTCTTAAAATTCTCATTGAAATTGAGTGATTGGTTGTGTGCTAGGTTAGCTATCTTCTTCATCTTCTTTCTTGGGTTGAAAAAGGGAAGTGAGGAGTTAATGCTAGTGGTTCAAGTTCAACTGTAAGCCTCAAAACACTTGTAATTAATTATTGGTTAGAGCTTAGCCTTCAAAAGCTCATTGTGTTGTAAAAGTTAGAGTTGAGCCACAAAACTCTTGTAAACTCAATCTAGATTAATAAAATTGGAGTGGGTGTTAAAAATTCTAACTTGGGGATAAATTAGGTGGAGACATAAATTCATTTGAGAATCGAACTCCTTAAATCTTGTGTAGTTGAGTTCTTCTCTAGCTCTTTCATCTAAATTTTTCTTTAATTCTTGTTTAAGCCTTAATTTTCTTTTAATTTTTAATTTACCCTATTCACCCCCCCTCCCCAAGGCCTCTTTCAAACACCCTCAACGTGGATGCTCTAAGAGAGCTTTGCGCCACGTGACTATTACCCTCTTATCAAAAGCTAACTTGCTAGAATGTACAATGTTCATATTTATAAGATGAAGACCTACTTCATTTCTTTTAAATGCAAAGATCTGCGACATTTTACTCTATCCGACTGTGCAACGAGAGCTCTATACCTAAAAAGAAGATGGTATTGAAAGATGGTTCATCCAATTATGCAACACTTTTATTGTACATGTTTTATATTGAAAGAGGAAAGGGTTTGAACCTACATCGATCATGTTTATAAGTTTAAGATTTACTTCTCTTTTTTCAATATAAAATATATTTTTTGTGTTCACTGAATTCGAACTCTAAATTAACTGAAACTCATTTGATTACCTAATATTAAGAGCATTAGATAAGAAAAAATAATTAATTACTTATGAAAAGTGACAATTGAAATAAAAATAAAAATTTATATATTTTCAAATGATTTTATTTTATTTCAATATATAACTTAGCTTTTTTTTTAAAAAAAAATAACATTACAAACAAAGCACTAAAATAAGGGACATTTTCATATATGTATAAAAAAAGGAAAAACTTTTCACAAATATAAACATAAAGAGAAAAGTTTTTAAAAATACAGAAAAATAGAATTTTTTTAAAATATGGTTTTTTTCTTTCTTCTTCATCTTCTTCTCTTCGCTCTTTTGTTTTTTTTTTTTGGTTGGATTATATCTCATCACCCACACCTAATTCATATAAAAAAACATTCAGATTTGTGGATCGACTTAACGACATCAACTATTTCTTTGAGTTTTTTTTGCGTTAAATTTTATCACTATACTCAAAAAAAAAAACCTAGATCATATTTGTTGAACGAGGAATAAAGTCTGCCTCATGACATAATATAAGCAGCTCCATTTATTGTTTTTGTTGTGATTTTTATTCTTGTTTTTTATGGTTTTTTTTTTTGAATTTTTTTCTTGGTTTATTTTCAATTTTTTGAGCTTGCTTTTTGTAGTGGTTTGTTATTTTTTTTATTTTTTTCTTGATTTATTTTTAATTTTTTGAGCTTGTTTTTTAACCAAAAAAAAAAAGAAACACAACCGTCAAAACAATCAAAAACCAAAAATAACCATAAACCAAATACAACTAGAAAACAATTGTAAAAATAATCAGAAAACAACTGCCAAAACAACAACAAGAATAACCATACAAACAATCAGGCACCATATATAACTAGAAAAACAACCTTTAGAACAACCAGAAAAACAACTGCCAAAACAATCAGAAAAACAACAATGAACAAAAAA
>CATIWM010006120.1:0-20718 GCA_949671775.1 Mallotus repandus | reverse complement strand
CAGCAAGAGGTTTGTGACGAAGTGAGAGTGAATAAGTAGGCAGCACTTGAATGAGCAAAGAGGGGAATACTCTTTGTTAATTTCGCATCTCTATCTTACAAATGAGAGGGGTGGCCTTTATATAGGTTGTCCACCTCCTTAATGTGTGGCTACAATTAATTCTTCTAGACATTTCTACAAATATCTTATGTACAAAGAATACAAGGGAATATTCTAAAGAATGGCCAAATGGCCTAGCACGGATAGCAAGCATGGGAAGCTTCTAGAATGGCAAGCTTCCTAGCACCTTGGTGGGAAGTTTCCGGATGAGTCTTGACATGGCTCACTGCACATGGTTCTGGAAGCTTCTAGGCATGTCTTGGCAAGGCTGGCAGCATACAGCCCTTGCTATTTCTCGTAAGTCTCTATCATGTTCTAGAGCCTTCCCGCGAGCTCTTGTGCACATATCTTGGCCTGGACAGCAAGCAGCACTCCTTGGCTTACCTTGACCGAATTTTCTCGCCTTTGTGCCTGCACCACGGCCCTTGGGGCTATCAATATTTTATGGGCCGTAACACCCTCCCCCACTTGAGCTCGCAATGTTCTCATTGCGCCTTGAGCTTAGTGCTTTAGGGCATTTGTGTCGTTGGCATAGTTTGGAGGTTCCTCGCACATCTTCGTGAGCAGATCTCCTTGTTGGCGCAACCTTTGACACCTCAGCATTTTGTGCCTCCATGAGTCAAATGTCGAAGAGCTCTTATTTTTCACTTGGCTCTCTTTCGACAGGCACCTGGATTACCCCATCTTTTCCAGTAAAGAACAGGGCATTAGCATATGGAACCATAATGGCTTTTACAGTATGAAGAAAGTCGATTCCTAAGTAGAGTTGCTTCTTGTCAATGGAAGCAATGTGGATGTCGGTCTTGCCTTCCCATTGGCTGATGCGAATTTTCACTTTATATGCCTTGCCTACGATGGCAAACTTGGAGTTCGCACTTTTGGCATAGGCGGTGGTTTTGGTGTATCGCAAGCCAATCTCGTTGGCCATCTCCTTTGCCATATAGACAACATCAACGCCTGTGTCTAATATGGCCATCAATGTCATTCCATTGATGGTGGCCTTGACGGACATTCGCCCACTTTCATTATTCACTCCCGCAACCTGTGTGTTGGGGAGGAGGTTCATCGCAGTAAGATTTTTGCCAACGTCTGGCTGTTGAGCATCCAGGAGTTGTAAGGAACCAAGGGCGGCTTAAGGATCCTCACGGACTTTCTTGAATTCTGCCACAATTGCATTGATGATTTGCTTGTTTGGACAGTCTCGGGTCCAATGCGGTCCATTGCATATATAACAAGGCTTTGAGGGTTTGGCAATATTGCCTTTGATCGAGGAACCCTGGCCTTGTTTGGAGTTGCCACCATATGATTTTTTGTGGTTGGGCTCCTTGTGTTTGAATTCTTTGTGTGCCGATCGAGAGCGCCTTTCATCATCATCCGAAGAAGGCTCCATGTCTCCCCCACTTTTACTAGAGTCGGGCAGTTTTCCCTTAGCTTGGGCAGAATAATCACAAATGGACTCAGCAGCGACAATGGCTTCATTGAGGGTCTTGACTCCCCTACGATCGAGCTCCATCTTCACCCAATCCTTAAGCCCATCTTTGAAGTTAAAAAGGAGCTGATGGTCCGGCACGTTAGGGACTTCCAGTATCAAGGTAGTAAATTCCTTGATATAGTCCGCAATGCTACTTATTTGCCTCAAATGTAGCAGCTTGCTTAGCACCTCATCACTAGCATTGCGAGGCACAAACTGCTTGCGGAGTTTGGCCTTGAATTGTTCCCATGTGTTGATCAGGCAAAGCCCCTTCTCCCTTTAGGCATGCTTTCTTCTCCACCATAGTTGGGAAGCATCCCTCAAGAAGATGGCACCGTTGCTAATCTTTGAGAAATCCTCTGTGACGTTCATTTCCTCGAAGTATTGATCAAGACCGAATAAGAAGTTTTCCACCATTGTGGAGTTATGTGTGCCATTGTACATGGCAGGCTTAAGGACTTTAAAACCATAAGCGGTAGCAGCGCTTTTCGAGGGTGGACTTCCTCGACGAAGGTCATTCAACTCCTTACGAAGCTCTTTCACTTCGTCTTGAAGGGAGTGTAGTTGTCCCCTAAAGGCGTTGCCAAGTTCTTCAATCATGGCCTTGGCAGCCCTGATGATCTCCGTGTTCTTATGGATAAGATTATCCACCTGATCGCTGAGCTCTCCCATGGTCGAAGTTACATTAGCCAAGCTTCTCTCCAAGCTAGCCATATGGGATTCAGTTGGCTCTCTCGTTGGAGCCTTAGATTTGCCACTTTTGAGCTGTTGTGAGCGTTGCTCTTCAAGCCCACGAGATTGTCCAACTTATTGCTCCTCTACCGAAGTAGCAACGACACCTTCCTCTCTTGCCATGCTCGAGTTGCTCCAAACAGCGGTACCTAGGATTCAAACCGTTGCTCTGATACCACCTGTCACGGCCTTAGGCTGAGAGATTAGCCAAGTCGCGCGACACTTAGTCAACTAGTGGGCAAAGTCAAACTAAGTAAGCCTTAGAGTTTAAACACAGCGGAAATTAAGTGAACGAAGTGGGCAGCAAGAGGTTTGTGACGAAGTGAGAGTGAATAAGTAGGCAGCACTTGAATGAGCAAAGAGGGGAATACTCTTTGTTAATTTCGCATCTCTATCTTACAAATGAGAGGGGTGGCCTTTATATAGGTTGTCCACCTCCTTGATGTGTGGCTACAATTAATTCTTCTAGACATTTCTACAAATATCTTATGTACAAAGAATACAAAGGAATATTCTAAAGAATGGCCAAATGGCCTAGCACGGATAGCAAGCATGGGAAGCTTCTAGAATGGCAAGCTTCCTAGCACCTTGGTGGGAAGTTTCCGGATGAGTCTTGATATGGCTCACTCTACATGGTTCCAAAAGCTTCTAGGCATGTCTTGGCAAGGCTGGCAGCATACAACCCTTGCTATTTCTCACAAGTCTCTAGCATGTTCTAGAGCCTTCCCGCGAGCTCTTGTGCACATATCTTGGCCTGGACAGCAAGCAGCACTCTTTAGCTTACCTTGGCCGAATTTTCTCTCCCTTGTGCCTGCACCACGGGACTTGGGCTATCAATATTTTACGGGCCGTAACATTATGCTCTTTTAATCATAGTAGATAAGCCTTCTACACATGAAATATAAAGGTACGGTGACAATGGGTCACCTTGCCTAAGCCCTCTACTCACCACAATCGGACCCACTTCCTCTCCATTCACTACAACCTGATAAGAAATAGAAGTCACACACATTATAATCCATTCCACCCATTTACTGTGAAATCCCAATTTTAGCATGACAGCCTTCAAATAAGACCATTTCACATGATCTTATGCTTTTCTGATATCTATTTTCAATGCCACATCCCTTAATTTTCCTTTCGTTTACCTGTGTATGGTGTGGATCAACTCAAAAGCTACAATAACATTATCTTGAATGGATCGTCCAGGTACAAAAGCAGACTGCTCATCAGAGATTATGGATGCGAGGACCACTTTTAAGCGATTGGCTAGAACCTTAGCTACAATCTTATTAAGCACATTATAGAGAGATATGGGATGCAAATCTTTCAAAGACATAGGATTATCAACTTTGGGAATAAGAATAATAGTTGTATCTGATAAGTGAGCAGGAAAAAAACCAGAATTTAACCATTCACAACTAGCAGAGAAAACATCCATACCAAGAATGGGCCAAAAGTGTTGATAGTACGCAGGATTGAGACCATCCGGCCTAGGGGCTTTATTCGGATGCATAGAAAACACAGCTCTGTGAAATTCCTCAACAGTGAAAGAAGCAATTAGCATTTCATTATTCACTAGAGTTACCACCGTATGCAAATACTCCACAGTTGGTGCAACTTCTAAGTCACCTGCTAAAAAAATGTTAGCAAAATAATTCTGAACAACTTCTTTTAAATCACTTTGATACTCCACCCAAGACCCATTACTCCGTTGAAGTTTGGTAATTTTATTTGTGGGTTTTCTGTGAGATGCCATGTTATGAAAAAACCTGTTATTCCGATCGCAACCCCGTAACTAAATTTTTTTTGATCTCTGTCTCCAATAAGTTTCCTCTTTAGCCAGTAAATCATTCAAAATAATGCATTATTCCAGAACCTTACTATGCAAGTCCAGGTCATGAGAAGCCATATACATTGCCAGGTCCATCTTAGCTTTCCCAATTTGAGAAATAAATTAACGCCGAAACTGCCTACCCCAACTATGCATAGAGTCCACTTGAGACTGAACTCTTTCCAGAAAATAAAAGTTATGAGACTTTTGCTAATCTTCCCGAACCAGCATACAAAACTCAGACTCAGTCAACCAATTATTCTCAAACTTAAATTTAGATCTCTTACGAGTTAACAGGGAAGCAGAAGTCATCAGCTCAATTGGATAATGGTCCAAAACTGAGGCCATGAGATAAGTAAGCCTAGCATGAGGGAACAAGGATAACTAAGCTTCATTCACAAGACAATGGTCAAGACGTTCCTCAACAAAATCAACGGAACCCTGCCTCTCTCCTAGGTGTAATGGTAACCCTCCAAAGGTAAGTCAACAAGACCACAATATGAAACAACATCCCTAAAGCCACGAAAAAGCCATTTCGGATGAGAGGCTCCACCATTCTTGTCATTAGCGCTAAAGAGATCATTACAGTCCTCTATCAAGCACCAAGGTAACTCAAATTTATCTTTTAAGCTTCTCATTAAATTCCAAGACAAAATGCCTTTGATTATGGTCAGGCTGACTATAATAGCCAGTGCACCGCCAAAAATTAGAGCAATCATCATGGATAACAACATCAATATGAAATTTAGAAAATAATAAAACGTCAATAGAAATTACGTCATTCCAAAAAAAGGCAAGACCTCCACTACGACCCTCCCTATCTACACAGAAACAACAAGAATAACCAACATTGCATTTTATTTCTTCCAATTTATTGAAATGAACAAGAGTTTCAATCAAAAAAATAAAAGATGGGCGGCGAGCTTTAATTAAATTTTTAAGAGCTAAGACTACTCGTGGGTTGCCAAGACCACGACAGTTCCAACTAACGCCTATCATGACTCCTTGTGGGGTCCAAGAGAAGACCCGACCGATAAAATTTCATCGCTAGATAAAGCTCTAGCAAGCTTCTGAACGTTCCCGTCAGTTGAGGTATTCTTATGTCCTCCAATAGTTTCCTGAGCACTATCAGTTAAGGGGGGTTCTGAAACTAAGGCCCCTTTGCGTTTAAGTTCTTCTATTAAAAATAATTCATGGTCCTCTGCTTTTTGGGCTTTATGCTGGCCCAACTCTGTAGGATCAGGAGCAGTAAGTTTGATTGTCCCATCCTTACCCACCCATATAGTCAACTTTCCTTTCGCAATATAATTTGTAGTTTTTAAAACTCCATGATTTGCTTAATCCAAATTATTATCTTCTATATCTGTCTTCATAATTTCTGCACCCAATTCCCGCTCACCAAGTTTTGAATCTAAGTCACTACTCTCCTCCTCCCGCAGCCACCGCTCTCCGCCGCCACTACCAGTAGCCCTCCTCGGCGGCACTTTGATCCACGCACCCTATTCTTTTGCCATCTCCCCTCCTGTTGCCGCAAATCATGATGGACAGAAATTATCTATGTGTCCCATTAAGCCATACAGGTAGCAAATAAAATAATTTAATTCATATTGAAACCGGGCTATACTGGAGCCACCATTAGATAACTTAAGTTTCTTTCGCCTTTTCAAAGGCTTGCAAACGTCCAGATGAACTCGGCTGCGCATATAACTGGGCAAAAAACCTAAATTATTTTTGGCATTATAATCCAATAGCTCACTAAGAAAAGTCCCAAACTGTTGCCCCACAACGTTCGACATATACCCAGTAGGAAGATCGAGTATCCTTACCTAAACCAGAACATAGAACAAGGGGACTTGTGAGGGAACCTTTCCCTGCTGTAAATGATGCAGAATAAGGAGGTGATTGTCGAACGTCCATGGACCACCGTTCATGACTCGTTGTAAATCGAGAATGTGATGAAACTTAAAGAGAAATAAACCACCAGGCAATTCCTTAACATTAAGTCCTTTCCCCGGCCACCATAGCATCACCATCCTGTGTTTCATGACCTAGAATTTGCTATTTCTGTAGGTAAGAAAATGATTTACCAGACAGAGATCATTGAGAGCAACCCTACCGTTAGACCTCACAGTACTCAACTCCATCTCATCCTCTTCTTCGACACTCAACGTCAGCTTTGAGAAACGCTCTTCCATGGTGAGACAAGGACAGAAAACAGTGAAAGAGACAAGGAAAAGACAGACTAAACACTGATAAAGACGTCCCACAAAGGAGAGAAAAACCACGCTTCCCACAAAGGAGGGAAATACAAATCCTTAATTAGAGAATATAAAAATTATAATCTGTAATGGCCAGAGCCATTCTAAGAAAGGTTAAATTGAAAAATTATTAAATATGAGGGCCATCTTGAAAAGAAAAGGAGAAAAAAAAAGGCTGCTACCATGATGAAATTTTTGTTGCCTATATTCTATAATAAATTGAATGGCTCATGTGCCAGCCATACAAATGATTCCCTCGTAAACTATTTCAAGTTGTAGAAGTACTGATAGTTATTTCATTCTGACTTTCATCTGTCCTTTTTTTCAACAATAACAACAGCAATAATAATGATAATAATATCATTGTTATTGTCGTTGTTGTTATCCAGTCATCAATGTATTACACAAGTTTAAACAATAATTTTCTTTTTATTATTAGTTTTCGATGAATACTTCCGTCATTTATTAAAGGTTTTTCTAACTTCAAAGCTCACTAATATAAATTTTTCTTGTATATATTGAAAAAAAAAAACTAATTATAGTGTTCTTTGTTTGTTAGGGTGGAAATTTTTACATTTTACTACTTAATTTTTGTGCTTCTCTTTTAATTTTTTATTTGTAAGTTACATAGTTACTTTTTGGCTAAAGTGGTAATTCAGATTCTGAACTATCTTTCGAAATGCAATTAACATCAAAACTTCTTTTTTTTTTAACTATTTCACTTAGAAAGATGTCAATTTTAGCAATTTACCCTAATTTTAAAAGAGTGAATATCACCTTTGTTAGAGCAAGTGAAGTGTCTTAATAATGATAAAAATATATTTTTTTCTCCCCCTAAAATTATTGAGTTTACATTCTAATGAAAAAAGATTATTACCACTAGACTAAAAAATTCCTCACTAACACTATAGTCATTAACATCACCACCGTCACTAATGCAACACCATCATAGTCAACAACCCTATTATCATCTAGATTAATAGCTCTACACTACTGCATACATCACCACTATCATCAACAATATCATTGTCATCATATTTAGCACTGCCACTATCAAAATTAACACCACTTCATCGGCAATGATAATGAGGATCGTAAAGGTGAAAATATAAGGATTTGGTCAAGTAAAGACAAAGCAAGCAAAGAAAGATGAATGTTAATTAAATGGAATTAAACAATAGTATAAAAAATGTAACAACCATACAAAATGTGCATAATCAGAGTTCTTAAGTGCAGGGATTTACCGTTGGGTAATTGGCTGTATATTGAATAATCATGCAACACCTTTCACCATTATTTATTCAAATTGCCAACAGCCATCAGTATCAACAATAAATTTCAACTGGTGCATGCAAAATTGAATATCAAAACTTAATAAGATATCAGAAACATGCTTATTTTTTGCTTCAAAATAATTTTAGAAATCAACAGCAGATAATGATCGTAGTAACAAACTACTAATTTTGTATATTTGTAATTAAATATATACTTAAGATTGACATAGATAATGCTGATAGACAAAAAAAAAAAAGCATCGATGGTGGTGAGTCGGCAACTTTGTTAGGAGTTAGGATGGTGGTTATGCAAGAGATCGCAGTAAGAGGAGGCAGGTTAGGTTGGTCGTTGTCGAAAGGGGGTTGGTTGCTGCTAGAGGCAGTGGTGGTTGTGTGAGAGGAGGCGGCTTGGTTCCTGCAAAATGCATCAATGGTTGTTGTGTAAGAGGAGGTGGCATTGCTTATTGAAAAAGGCAATAGTGGTGGTTGCTGCAAGAGGAGGCGGGTTGGTTTAGTTGTTGTCAGAGGCGCCGTGGGTTGCAGAAAGAGGCATCATGGGTTGTTGAGAGAGGCAACGATGTGGGTTATTGGAAGAGGTGACTATGGTGGTTGTTGGGAGAAGAACAACGATGTTCTCTGAAATTTAGAAAAAAGTTAAACTTAATGCTCTAAATAAATATTAGTTAATGTAAAAATTTTATTTTAATAAGTAGTAATTATTTTAATGAGAGAGTACACTACACTCTCCTTTTTTTTAACTGAAATTTTGGACAAATTGCCAAAATTGATATTTTTTTTGGTGAAGTAGCTAAAAAAGTTAGTTTTGGGATTAAATGTACTTTGAATGATAGTTGATAGGGCGAATTGTCATTTTAGCTGTTACCTTTTAGTTAAAATGTTCCAACTCCTAAACACACTTTTTCAAATAAACCTTTTACACCAGCTAGCACTATATTTATGACAAACTACAATATTATTTTATTTCTATTTTTTATTGTGCAGCCATCCAAACAGTCTTTTTATTGCCATTATTATTAAAATATTAATAATTAATATATAAATAAATAAAATATTAATAATTAATAATTTGCCATTTCTTTTTTCATTTATATATTAATTAATTATTTATATATTTAGTTATAAATATTAAAAAAAGAAACCATAAAACTGTAAAATGAAAAAAAATGTAAATATGAAAATAAAAATATAAACGTGAAATAATAATTTACATTAAATTTGTAAATATTTAGGTCAAATTTGATGTAGGGTGTAATTTGTCCTTATGAATTATGAAAGGAGCAGAAGTAGTCTACGGACAAGTTTAACTTCGACAAAAGCATGAATGACACTGACTAATAAATAGTGCTGCTGCCGATAAAGTTCAACGACAATTCGTTTTGGCCAACTGATTCCTTTCAGCCAAAATATCCACTCGTGGTAGGCTGGTAGACTGCAGTGTATTTCACGACGTCGTTTAAGAGTAACCTACATGGAGACAGTACCTTTTTTCCCCCAGCAGCAACTGAAGTAAACTTAATCCGAAAGTTTCCATATCCAACACAAATCTGCTTCAAACTCCGACACGATCCCGGCCACTTTCAATTTCAAAACCATTAAAAAAAACCCCCTAATTCAATCAAAACAAAAAAACCTGGCTCCGGACACCTGGAAACGACTGTTCCCTGCGCGAACCAGAAGACAACTCCCAGTAATAATCCCAAATATCGCAGTACATCGCCGCTTTAATCCCGAAATGAGTGTCAACGTGTTCAAATTATGCTCTGGCCTTAAAGTCCTCGGCTACCTGATGATCCTTCTCGTTGCTGCAATTATCGCCGTTTCCTACTACGCCGTCGTCATTATCACCTGGGGCCCGCAGTTACTTAGCGGCGGCGGCCACTCCGTTTTAGCCTTCTTCATAATTATACTGTTTCATATTCTGGTAAAGATAAACCCCAAAAAAAAATGTATTTTGTTTTTAATTGCAATTTTTACTATAAATTGTTTCTCTGCAGCTTGTACTGTTACTGTGGTGCTATTTTAGAGTAGTGTCTAAGGATCCGGGTTCTGTGCCTGAGAACTGGGGGCAGGTGACAATGGAGGGAGCCGGTACTAGTTGCATAAATGAGCCCGATTATGGACCGCCTGAGACCTCGGGTTCGGTGTGGTCCGCTTCTGATGGGTCGGATAGGAGGCGAACTCCGGGTTTTTGTAATCACTGCCAGAATGGCAAGCCGCCACGTTGCCATCATTGCTCTGTTTGTAAGCTAAAATGTTAACTTACTGAAGTTGTTTTTTTTTTCTTTTTTTTTTTTCTCCCATTTTGATGAAAGCATTACTTGTTTTATGAAATTGGATTAAGGAGTTATAATGTCATAAATTATAAGCTTTTTTTTTTTCTCCTATGTTATATTATGTTATGTTTTGTAGGCCAGAGATGTGTTCTTAAGATGGATCATCATTGTGTTTGGGTGGTGAATTGTGTGGGAGCTCGTAACTACAAGTTTTTTCTACTTTTCTTGGTAGTAATCTCACATGAAACTATTTTTTTAACGTGCAATAAGAGTTGCTTGTTTTTTCACCTGATGTTTTTGTCAGTCAATATCAGAGTTTGTATATGTGTAAAGACTTGTATTGTATATTCATGTAAGTGAGAATATATACAAAGAGAGTTTGTGTAGAGTTAAACAACTCTATAACAGACTAACAAATATAACAATTATGCTGATTACTAAGAGATGTACATCTTATCACTAACACCCCCCCATAAGCCTAGGCTAGGTGAAAGTTAGCCGTAGCTTAGAAACAATAAAATTGAATGCTGGTTTAGACAAAGGCTTTGTCATGATGTCTGCTAGTTGATCCTTGGTGGAGATAGATCCAACCGAAATGGTTTTTGCAGCTACCTGTAATGATAACAATTGTTCTGTTGAATTCTTTAATTGATCCTTGTGATACCATTGAAGATAGGCTGGGTTCAGTTCCATGGGAGATGTGGTAGAGTTGAGAATTTCTTGTGGTGGAGAAGGTTCAGTCCCATTGAGAATATTATGAAGGTTATAGAAATTAAGCAAGGGTTGGAATTGAAGTTTCCAGGGTATATAATTCTTAGAATTAAGTTTAATGGAGAAGGTTTGTTGAATGTGGGATGGTGTGGTGGAGGAAGAACTCAAAAAAGGAAGAAGAGAGGGTAGTTGAGTATTGGCTGAATAAGAGGAAGAAGAAGAATTAGTGGTGGAGGATGCCGAAGAAGTTGACATGATTGTCTGATCAGGTTAAGCTCTGATACCAAGTCAATATCAGAGTTTGTATATGTGTAAAGTCTTGTATTGTATATTCATGTAAGTGAGAATATATACAAAGAGAGTTTGTGTAGAGTTAAACAACTCTATAACAGACTAACAAATATAACAATTATGCTGATTACTAATAGATGTACATCTTATCACTAACATTGTCGATGTGAAATTATAATCTGATTGGGATATGATGTTGTTTTAGTCTGCCATTGGAAGATTAGCTTGTGATGGTCACTGGAATGTATTGTTGGTACTCTAGTGTGATACATCTAAATGCTCAAAGATTGAATCCGCACCTGGCTTCTTTGAATTCCTCGGGATAAAATCAATAAATAATGTGCAATCAAAATGTTAGTGAGACATGTCAATTTGACTCAAATTTGGTGGCTGTCAATAAAATGTATAGTGTACAGTTCTTAAGTATGTGTATAATTTGAACAGATTCTTCCCTTATACACCTCTGTTTCTTTAATATAGAGATAATTTTTCCCTTCACGTTAGGGGGTTGGGGTCTATCATTTTTATTCTTCACTGACTTTGTTTGGTCTATTTTTTTTCTTCCTCTCTTTGAAGCTCTACACGTTTCTAGAGACAACAATGGATACACTAGTACTGTTGCCTAGTTTTATCAAGTTCTTTGATGAAGCCAAGGATCATTCCAACTCCCCCAGCAAGCTAGCAGTCCTTTTTTTGGCTTTTGGTATGTATCTTCCCAGGTTAATTGCTCTCATTTACGCATATTAGTTTTGTAATCTCATTGTTCCCTTGTTCCTTACAGATTGTATACCTTGATGCAGTTCTTAATTTGGCTTTTGCCCTCAGTCTTCTTTGTTTCATAGTTATGCATGCATCTCTTCTATCCAGCAACACCACATCTGTAGAGGTAACAAAAATAGTTGCAGTTACTTTTGGTGCACCTATAAATTTGTGAATTATGCTGTATGTTAGTTGTATTTTGTGAAACCTGCTTATTGGCAATTTAGCGTGTAAAAGTTGGTTTGACTTATTCCTGCTGTCAGGAGTGTGCATAGAAATGGACATCTAAATTGAGTTGGAGACAAGTGTTGATCATTGTTTGTGGGACAGTTAACTGTAGTTTTTTGAAGTTCATGCTTAATTCTGCGAGCATCTTCATGCATTTACTGTGCTATCCTTTTGTTATTTTAGATGTAAGAGTAAAAGAGAAAGGTGCAGCAGTCAATTGATTTAACACAATGCATTGTCTCAGGTTTATGAGAAGAAAGGAGCTATCAGGTGGAAGTATGACCTGGGCAGGAAGAATAATTTTGAGCAGGTGACACTTGCATCGCATACTATATTATTTCCCATTTGATCTAAACAGCTGTTTGAGATTCCCTATTATTTAAATTGAAAATGAACCTGTGATTAATTGATCTGTGATTGCAAGAACTTGGAATAAAGACAGAATTACTTTTGTCTGGCTTTGAGGGAGCAAAAACCAGAATTTTATGGACTTTGATTGTTAAATGTACTTATTGCTACAATTTCTACTTTTCTTGAAGGTATTTGGCACAAAGAAAGCATTTTGGTTCCTTCCATTGTTTTCCAAGGAAGATTTAGACAAGATACCTGCACTCCATGGCCTAGAATTCCCCACACGCTCTGATGTTGAGGCTTGAAGCTTGGTGAGGGTGCAAAACATTCGTACACTGGAGATATATTTATTGTCGCAGTACTGATTGTTTTAGAATATGTTTGAAATTCTGGACGTAAGGTTTTGTGCATTGGACGTGGTCTCACTGCTGGCATTCTAACAGGAGCTAAATAGTACACTTATCAAAAGAAAGCTTTCATCATCAGATGACAGTAACAGATTGGTTAATTATTTCAGTGATGACATTGCCAAATTAACCCGTATGTACTTTTGTTTTTGGACCTGAATATGATGATTAACACTTGATGGCTGTTTTTTTGCCATCATCAAATTGTGTAGCCTCTATCCATCCACAATATACAATGGCAAGATCTGTGTTGGATTTCCCGAGTCTGATTGGGCAGATACATTACTTTTCATATTCACTGCCGAAATCAATTTTTTTCAGCAATCATTTTGTTTGATGGGTCGTTCTCCAGCATGCGTGCACAATATTCTATCGTTTATAAAATAGTAAATAAGAAATCCTAAGCTAATTACGTCCTGTTGTGCGATTTTGTTATTTTTCTATGCAACTGACAGAAGCTTTGGTAATAAAATTTTGAGCTTCTTTTTGTGTAATAGTTGTGCTTTTAGTAGATGCATGTCTGTTGAATTTTACAATTGGAGGTGATAATATTACTATTTCATGCTCAACGAGGCAGGAATACACCCAAATCTATTTTTTGCTCCGGAGAATCTGGAAATAGGTTCTTTTCTGGTTCGAGGAGAAAGGGGACAACAACAATTTGATCCGGTAACAACCGTTGATGTTTGGCTGCTGCATGGCATATGATTGGTTTTCTTATTTTTTTTTATTTTTCTGCTCAAGAGCATTTAGTCAGATCGAAATTCAATGGAGTGGTGATAGTAGTAGAAGATTGTAAAAAAGAGAGTAATATTTCAATTTTACTATAAGTTGTACCTTGTGTTTTTCTTTACATTCTTTTATTCTTATTTTTATTTTTATTTATGTTTACATATAAAATCTCATCATAACAAAATTAATAATAAAAAAAATGAAGGGATTTAGATAGAAGAAAATCTTATAAACAAGAAAAACAAAGAAAATATTCGATGATGAGGATACAGATTCTTCATATATATATATATATATATATTGTAGATTCTGATGGATGCCATGGATTCTATATCTGTCTGTGTCCATCTTCTCCACGTTGGCTTATTGGTAACAAGTGTCCGCTGCATCAGTATTAGGATAGGTTCGGCTATGATTTTATAAAGAGTTAATAAAATACCCCAAGAAAAAAACAGACTGGGGAAGGCAACATCCTTGCCATTTGCTTGCTTATCGTAGCCAGCAACCATCCATCGTCATTATTCACGCCTTGGAATTTTGGATCAGACGTGCTAACTTCTCGTGTCTTTTTCTTGATTTTTTTCTGAACTTCCAATCATGGAGAATTAGAATACTAATGATATAATAATACATAGCGTAATTCACTAACACCGCTTAAATTTATTTTAATTTATTAGTTTATTATTATAATTTTAGAAATCAACTAAATACACTTTTATATTTAATTTTATTAACTATTTTCTTATTTTGCTAACTTAATAACTTTTCAATCAATATTTATTGATTGAAGTCACAAGAAGTTTAAATTTCCTTAAATAGAGTCTTAGGTCCGAATCTTATACATGGAAATAAATATTGGAGAGTTTTACCTCTTTATAGGTCCACCCAGCTTGATTCTAAAATAATCGGAGTTCTTATAACTACAGGATATCAGGAATATTAAATACAAAAAAATTTAATACCTTTTTAAGTTTACAACAAAAATATCAAAATAGTATTTAATTAGCAAAAGAAAAAAAATAGTTACTAAGTAGTATTTAATTAGCAGAAAAAAAATAGTTATTGAGGAAATTATTAATTAACTTTTAAAAATACAATAACGAATGACCAAATTTCAAAGTATTCTAATTTACCCTAATACATATCCAGGATCGACCCATCTAGTTTTTTATCTAAGAAAGCAAGATAAACTCACCACATGTTCCGAAAATTTTCTACACAACTCTCAACTACCAATCAAACTGAGTTAATTATATATACTATTTTCAGATTTATAGTTTCTGGTTAGCTTCTTCTTTTCTGAATAAGATAAAGCATTGAGCCATCATCACAATTCACAAGCAAACCCTAAATAAGAGGAGAGATGTGACACATGTATTATATAGTAACACAGCTAAACATATGAGAAACACTAAAGAACTAAAATTCATTACATTGCAATTTTTCAAGCATCTCTGTTCGTCAACGTCACTATTTCAACCGAGTTGTGTGCCGATTTTACGATGGGTTGACTCGTCTTGGTATCATCACCTTCCTTAGAAGAAATATTACAGATTTCTGATACAACAAGGGCAAACCAAACCATCAACGGAGTAATTAGCAGAATGAGACTTAAAGGAACCATCCACAGCTGACTGCTTGTAAGATGGTATTTGTATTCCCAGTAACCAAGTAATAGCCCTCCTGTCATGCTCACCAAAAATGACCACAAACAAGCTATGCACATCTTCATTGTTTTCTTGGATTCCTGTTCTTGATCATGACCAGATGCATACTTTTCTTCCTTGTATGTTCCCATCAAACCAAACCCCGTTCTTGAATCTTTTTTCCCTTGAAAATTTCAAGATATATAACAGATCATGTGTGTACACACATATATATATATATATGTATAAATTTATTAAGAACAAGAAAACTAATAGCTGTATTAAAATAATTAACTACTTCTATATATATATAGAGACATACCTCAGAATATATTTGAGTTGAAATTAAGGAGAAATAGAAATAAGAGAGAGTTTTATGGTGGAGAAGAGACAAAGAGCAGTAGCTCCATGAATTGAGCTACTGATCCAAGGGAAAGACAGATTGAGCTAAGCAGCAAACGTGCCTTTTTATCAAAGTTGGTATTAGTTTAATGAAACATATATATAAAGAAGAAAAAATTACGTGTAATATTTTAAAACTGATTGACGTATATATAAATAAATATATCTGGGTAGATTTTATTTATTTATTTTTCTTTTTTATATGGTCTCAATTGTTGTTTTTTGACAGTTGGATTGTTTGTTTCGAGGAAAAAACTAGTTGGTGTTTCTTGCTTTTTAAAAAATTTCTTATGTAGAAAAGAAAAATATTAAAGTCACTCTTGGGCGTTTACTGGTCTTTGGGAATCAATTTGCACGACTTAGGCGGTCCTTTCTTTTCTTTTGCCTCTTTTAAGTGGGAGAAAGATTGCAATCTATGATCTATCCCAGCTAACTCATTACTCGAAAACTCTAATTAAAGATTTGGCTTGCTAATCAATCTCAACAAACACATACACGCATGTATATTTCTCTTCTATATATTGTGATGGCAATGGACGTATTAATCCAATATTAAATAGTTAGGTTGCCAACAGCTAAAAAACTTGAATTCAATTAGATCTTCAAGTGTGATGTATGGAGATAACATGTGTTGAGAGAATTTTATACCTTCATAGATTCATCCGGTTCAAATTCAAAATTATTCAGAACTTATAGTTACGAATACCAGAGATATCAAATTAAAAAAATAGCTAGGTTGCAAATTTTTTTTTCTAAATATATATAAAAAACAAGTTTGATTTTTGACATCATATGTGGTGAAAATCGCCTAAAAAAAGGCAAAACATGCCTATAACGTATAGTTTTTCGTGGCAAATTTTAGTATTTGTGGAAGAAAATGAACATGGGATGTTCTGTAATTGTATGGGCAGCTTGTGTCTGGGGAAACCCATGGAGCGAGTGTAGTTGTTTAGCAAGGTGGTGGCTGTGGGTGGACCTGGAGCCGTTGTCTTTAATAGAAAGAAACATTTTGGTTATAATCGTGGAACAGGTGGCATCTTAGTCAGTTTCATACAGTGTAGTCTTGCGTTACTTAAAGAGTAGGCATTGAATAACACAATTTCGAAAGAAGAAACAGGGGCACTACCAATCCAGCAGTACTTTTGGATGGTTTCAGCTGCCTAATTGATTAACCGTTTTAACAAAAGAAGGACAAGACAATTTCTATTTGATTGCAGGATGCTTTCCAATTGTTCATATATGTAGTTTTATGTTTCTTTCTAAGTTCAAAACAAGGGGCACTGCATAAATCAACAGGTCAAAGAATCAGAAATTCTGTTGAGGGTCACGACACAAATTTATGGAAATTTAAGAAGAGCTAATATGAACATAAATTGCAGAAGCCAAAGTTAAAGGATGGAGATTTTTGCACTCCCCTAGTTGATTTTTGCACTTCTCTTTGAATTTTTCTTACATAGCAAATTATATAGTTATTCTTTAATTAATTTGTTTATTTTTTCAAGAATTATATATATATATATATATATTTCTAAACTACCATTTTTTTAATATTTTACCCTAATAGAGGACACTTTAGTTATAATAGAATACAACACTATTTTATCTCTATTCTTTTTATTCTTCAACCATTCATATTTTTGAATAAAATTCTGTCATCGTACATAATTTTTTTTATTCTCATCACTCTCTCCATTGCTACTCTCTTTTTTTTTTTAAACCTTTTTTGTTTCCCTAGTAGAAACTAGGACGTTATGTTTTTTTTAAATTATTTCTTGAGTTAGTTTTAATTTATTAGTGTATAAACAGCTGCTGCCTATCAAGAATTCTTGTTTACCTTGCCAATTTGATATTAATGTAATTTTGAGTTTATACTTGGAAGCAGAAAATATAAGTAGTTGTGAGTTTACAGTTTATATTCAAACTTATATAAATATCATGCAAGAAAGAGTTATAAAGATCACATTGAGTTTATATTTCCTCGGTTTGAAACAGGGGAAGTTAAACAAAGAGCAAGATGAGGAAGTGAGATCCAAAAGAAATAAGCAAGAACGAGATTTGATCAAAAAGCTCAGTGGACCTCCTTAAGTAACCGAGTAGAAATGTTTCCTCCGTTGGCAATTATTTACTAAAATAATGTATAAACTAAATGACAATTATATCAAAATTATATTAGTATCAAATTGGCAAGGTAAACAAGAATTCTTGATAAGTAGCAGCTGTTTATACACTAATAAATTGAAACTAATCTAAGAAACAGTTCAAGAAAAGCACAACGTCCTAGTTTCTACAAGAGAAATAAAAAAAAGAGAAATAAAAAAAAGTTCAAGAAAAAAAAAAAGAGAGAATATTAATGGAGGGAGTGATAAGAATAAAAAGAATTATGTATGACAACAAAATTTTGTTCAAAAATATGAATGGTGTAAAATAAAAAGAATAGAGATAAAATAATATTGTAGCCTATCATAACTATAGTGTCTCATATTAGGGTAAAATATTAAAAAGGGTTATTTGCAAAAAATAATCATGACTTATAGTGGTTTTTGTAATTTTAACCAAATTTTTTAATTTTGGCAAAATAAAACATGACCGTTTAATTTTTTGCAACTCGAAACATGGAAACAGAATCCGGTGAATGAAGACTTAAGTGTCGGGCTTCTTTTGGGTGAAGTGTCCATGTCAGCATCACTTAGTGACACGTAGATACACACCTTTCAAACAAAAATGTTGCGTTTTGTTAAAAAGGGGGAAAAAATGCCATCTGAAGACGAATTTCATCCTCTACAACCCCCACCCATCTTCTCTTTCAATTCATCAAAAAGCTTAAAAACACCATCTGAATCCGAATTTTTAACACAACCAACCATCAAATAATGATAAACAAGAGGGTCGGGCATAAAATCCTTAGCCCCAACAATCTCCTCTTTCAACTCCAAAGCCTTATCAAGCTTCCCACTATCCACCAGCCCTTTAATCAAAATCTGATAAGTATTCGGAGAAGGATTAAAAGGTGCATCATTAATCAATTGGTTATAATGCTCAAGTGTAGTATCTGGCTTCCTGCAATCAAGATAAGTCTTTTTTTTTTGGAAAAGAGGATTTCATTAAACAAGACAATGCCCGGGGGCTACAAGCTTCCATGAAACAAAGATCACATAAACACCAACATAAGCACAAATGCTTGAACACCCAAGCATTAGAAAGAACAAAATCATGGCTAGCTTAAAACACCTTCCAGCCTAAACGTGATTACAAAACTGTGTAACCACTAACACTATAAAAGATATATGCTGACATAAAACCCATAATAATAAACAAAGCATTGTCTGCAAGATCAAAGCCATACTACCTAAGAGGGAAGGGGAAACTCTCCTTTTTGCTGTCCAACCAACCCAACCATCATCAAGGTCCATCATCGGACTAGGTCCGACTAGAGTAGTAGCGCCGGACTGAGATCTATTCCCTCATGGTCCATCATGGCCATCTTTACCCTCTTTTGCTTGATCAGACATCTTCCATTGTATGACTTTCCACTTAAACTTGTAATACAACAACTGAATCTACAAGCCCCGACTACAGACCCATAATCACCATCCAAAGTTAGCATTGATTCCTTGCTCACAAGAGATGGGTTGCCTTTTGTAGTCTCTGAAATCCTTCTTTGCTGCCATAGCAGAGCTACTTAGAACTTCTTAATCTTCATCTACTAATATCATCAATATAAACACAAAAATGGGATAAACCCATTTCCGGAGAACTTAAAGATGGGTTCAAGGAATTTGGGAGAATTCGGGTTTTGAATGGGTTTGGGGATTTTTTGTTGTTGTTGCAGTTGGGTTCGATGAAAAGAAGAAAGTAGAGGTTCGATGTGAAGATAGCGTTTGCGATGACGTCGTTCTATTGCAGCTTTTTCTAGAGAAAAGAATGAGAGGAAACAGAGAGAGATTATTGAAGGTGCTGGGTGGTGCAGGCAGTGAAGGTGGTGGTGGGTGGCGATCGATTTGAGGTGGGTTAAGAAAGTAGGTTTTGAAAGTGTTATTAGAGATTAGGGTTATAACAAAAACGCAGTGTTTTGTTTGAAATGGTGCGTATCTAAGTGTCACTAAGTGTTGCTAACATGGACACTTCGCTCGAAAAGAAGACTGACATGTAAGCTTTCGTTCACCAGATTTTGTCAATGTGTTTCGAGTTGCAAAAAATTAAAAGGTCATGTTTTATTTTGCCAAAATTAAAAAGTTTGGATAAAAATGCAAAAACTACTATAAGTCATAATTTTTTTTGCAAATAACTCTATTAAAAAAGGATAGTTTAGAAATTGTAATTCATGAAAAAATAAATATTTTAATTGAAAAATAATTATGTAATTTGTTATGCAAAGATTAAAAAAAGAGTGTAAAGATCAATTAATGAAGTGCAAAAATCTCTATCCACTATAAAAAATATATAAATAGTAAAATTAAACTTTAAAAGGTTAGGATTCATGCAATTGACTTTTTTTTTTCTATCTTTTTTCTTTCATCACTCTGCGGGTGAGTAGAGTAAAATTTCACATTTATTTCTTTTATCTATTAATATTATTATTAATAATCATTACTTTTACGATAAAAATTCATACACCAAAATATACCTACTAAAGAAAAAAATTGGGGAAGTACAATATTATTGTGGTATATGGCTAAGAGTGGAAATTAGAGGCTCATGATAGATTGACCATAAATCTAGAGAAATACATGGTGTAAAACTAAACTATGTACTGTTATTTAATCAAACTTTTTTAAATTAAAGTTATTTTTTTTCTCGCTTTTATCTTTTTATATTTTTGTAAATACTTTTATTTTTATATTTATGGTGTATGCCAATTTTTCTTCTTCTTTATAATTTGTAATACTTTTCAAAATTTTTGTGTTTTCAACTAATTTCATCACTAAGTAAAATAAAATTTGCAAAATTAACTTCATTAACAATGACAGTAAAGAAAGTTTAGACGATTATAATCAATATTTCTTCTACTTCTACTTTTGATTTTGTTTTTAATTTTGTGTTTATGATGTTATAGGTGTTGATAATTTTTTGTTAATTTATGATTTTTTTTTAATTTGATGAGTGGGTTGATTATTTTTTATTATTGCTTCTTGGATGATTCTTAGATTTTATTTTTTTCTCATTTTATTTTTAGATTTGTATTTTGAATATTATGGGTATTGACAGATTTTTGTCAAATTATGATTCTCG
>CATIWM010006088.1:0-53273 GCA_949671775.1 Mallotus repandus | reverse complement strand
TAAATATTTAATATTAATATTTAATAGAAAATAAAATATAAAATATAAAATAATCTATAATATAAATAATTATAATATAAATAATATAATTAAATAATATATCTATAATATAAATAATATAATTAATATAAATAATATAATTAAAAATATAATATAATTAAATAATATAATGTTAATAATGTTAATATAATATAAATATATCATGGCATTGAGTTGAGATTTTTCTTGGACTAAGAAGTTAAGATTTTTCTTTTGAACCAAGAAATTGAGATATTTTGAAACTGTTGTTATCATAAGTTGAGGATTAGATAACGACTGTTACAACTCCAATGAATCCACCATTTAACAAGGGCCTAGAAAGTTTATTTTAGAAAAAACCTAATTAATCTGTACCTAAAAAAAAGAATAGGACTTATTTGAGGCCCGAGGTAAAAATGAACTTTATGCCAATTATTTATGGAGCTGCTAGAGCACGAGCTTAGAGTTTGCGGCTCGGAGATTACTCAAAAGCTTTTGACGATGATGACAATAATAATAAGGCTAAAGTGGCAATTCATCCCCTGAATTATCGTTCACTTTTTAGACTATTTAACCCCCAAAGAAGCAAATTTTGATAATTGACCCCAATTTTAAGAGGGTACACTATACATGCTTAGTTTTTTTTAATAATAATAATTTTTTCATTTCCTCCTCCTTCTCAAGTTGTCATTTTTATTATTGAGAAAAAAATTAAAAAAACACTTCATCACCTAACAAAACCATCATCTACGACACCATTGTCAACCACTACCAACACAACCCAGTACAACCATTATTGACGACACAACTATGAGCACCCACCCACCATTATCATTGACAACACCACTGTCAAAATCATTCAACGCCACCATCCTTATCAAGGATACATTGTTTTTCAAAATCAACATCATTTACATACCATTATTATGATCAATGATATCGCTTGAAAATTTAACCCACCTTTGTCAAAGACCACCATCACCAACAACAAAATTAATGACACCTAAACACCACCATTATTATCAAGAAACATCCTATCACCATAATTAACACCACCACCATAATCAACAAAATCACCACCGCCACTACCATCTCTAACTAAATAAAAAATAACAATATATGAAATCAACAACAGCATCACCAATAACAACATATAACAAGAAAATTTACAAATTATTCATTCATTCATCAAAATATCCAATTTCAGAAATTTGATTATTAGGATTTTAATTTGTTATTCTTTTGGGTATTTTGATCTGACAAAACTTTATTACCTTAAGGTAGGTAGCATGCTGAGGATTTATCAAGTTTGGTAATTATAGGGACAATTATGTTGGAGATGAGACTAGAGTAGTGACAACAATAATGGTGGTGAAAGCAATTTTTTTCAGTTATGAGGGAGGACAGTGAGACGTTAATTTAGTTTGGGTAATTTATGAGTAAAGTTGTTAGAGGTGGTGGATGGAAGCAGAGATGGAAGTGACGGTTGTGGTGGAGAAATTTTTTGGTCCATATAAGAAGAAGAAAAAGAAGAAAGAAAAAGAACGGTAAAAAAATGACAATAAATAATTACAAGTGAAAAAAAATGGATTATGGCAAGGCCAAGGTCAAAAAATATAAGCATAATAATAAGGAACTAGTATTGTACCCACACGATGCGCGATTTTATTTTTATTTTTTATTTATATATATAAGTTAATTTATTATTTTATTTTAAGAAAAATAATATTTGTATTTGGTATTAAATATTTTATATTTTTAATTTATAAACTATATTTCAATTGATATAAAATTTATATTTTAGTTATTATTTATTATACAATTTAAGTTATCAAACAATTTTTATAATAAAATAGACAAAATTAATTTTATGTGATGTTAAAAGATCACTAAGTAAAAATAAAATAAAAAATAAAATTATAAGCTACAAAATTTTAAATTTACTTTTTGTTTCATACATAATAATAAAGTAAATAAACTTGATGGACATTTTTTATAGCATTAAAAGTAAGGTTCTTTTCTTTTTATTCCATGTTTTGTCTCTTTTTCATTATTTGGTGCTTGCTCTTTTGAATTTTTTATATTCATACTTTTGTAGGAGTTTGATATTGTTCACTTGATCATTATCGAATATAAGTGTATTGGTATTAAAGATAGACATTTTGATTATAATGTTTAATACATGTAAGACAAAAACAAAGTAGAATTAACAATAAAAGATTATTGTGTCAAAACATATATATTATGCATTATACATAGATTATATATAGTTACTTGCCTCTAAAGCCGAAGATTGAACTGATGATGAATTTTTGACTTGTGAATTAAGTTATTTTAGTGATATATATGTGTGTGTGTGTGTGTGTGAAAATAAATATAATAATTGAATTATTTAATTAAAAATAGAGTGGTTGAATTATATGTACCTTTTGCAAAGTTTGAAGCTTGAATTCTTTTCCAATTTTTCATTTGATGGAAAAATCTTTTTCATTGTGTATTTTTGCAAACCTTATTGATTGCACTCATTCAACTTAATTTTGAATACAAATGTCTTGCCTTGAAGTTGTATTAATTGCATGCTATGCTTCACTTTCTGAATTTGATTTGCAATATGTTTGATACACTTTGCTTAATGATTTTTTCAGCTTCTTTATTGGAGAGGACAAATGTAACTTTTTTGTTGCATCTATGACTATTAATTCTAATTTGTAACTACAAGTAATTACATAAGCTTTTAGTAATAATGTTGTCAAAAGAGATTGTTAAAGAAAATTTATACCTTATATGTGGAAATTTACATTTCATGTTGCATTGATTATAAAAGTATGTTCCATCTTCAGTGATTTTAATCTTGTTGTTAGCCATTTGCATTATTAAGGCTAATAATTGATCATGTTTTGATCTTGACAAAATAATTTTGATATACTAATGTTGTTTATTCAAGTGTGCATGTGTTAAGCCTTAAAGAAATTCAAACTTGGAGCATAAAGAAGGAAATAAATAGTAATCATGATCTCTGTCTCGATCGTGATAACTTCAAGCTTTTTTAGTCAAATAATTTTTGAAGTTCCAGTAGTCCTCACGGTCCCCATCACGATCGGGACTGTGCTCGTAATAAGGATCATGATGATACTCATGGTCAGGAGTCAATCGTGATCAAATGTGTTCATTTGAGTCAAAGTTCTAGTAGCCCTCACGATCCCTGTCATGCCCGGGACTATGTTTATGACAATCATCACAATCTAGTCACTAGCATGATGAAATTGACCTACTTTGGGACTTTGAAGCAGTAGCGCCACGGTCACCATCCCGTCCATGACCTCAATTGTGATAGCCATCATGATCACCATCACGAGCATCATCATGAGCTGCCTCAATTAACTAATGGTCCAATAGTGCTCACGATCTCAATCACGATCGTGACCAAGATCGTAACAGATAAAAGTTAAAATTTTCAACGGTTATTTAAAGACTCAATGGATAGTTTTTCATTACTCACAATCATGACCATGATGATCATGACTGTGATAAGTATGATTTCTGCAAAAAGTTAAAACAACATTCAAATTAATTCTTGAATTTTTTTAGACAAAATCATTAATCCTAATAGTTATAATTCAAGAAATTAATTTGAATAGTTATAATGCAAGGAGAATTTGAGATAAGTATGATAAGTGAGCTAAAATTCTTCCTTGGACTTCAAGTCAAGCAATGCAAAGATGGGATTTTCATCAATCAAACCAAGTATGCTAGAGACATTCTCAAGAAGTTTGAAATAGATAGAGTCAAATCAAGTAAAACTCCAATGAGTACCATCACTAAACTCAATAAAGATGAGAATGGAAAACTGGATGATGAAAAGCGATTTAGAGGTATGATTGGATTCCTTCTTTATTTAACTGTTAGTAGACCTGATATAATGTTTGTAACTTACTTATGTGCTAGGTTTCAATCTAGTCCTAAAGAGTCTCATTTGAATGCAATCAAAAGAATTTTCAAGTATTTAGGTGGAAGTTTGCATTTAGGACTTTGGTATCCTAGGAGTTCATCCTTTAACTTGATTAGTTATTCGGATGCAAACTTTGCTGGTAGTTTACTAGATAAAAAGGGCACTTCCAAAACTTGTCAAATTTTAGGACAATGTTTAGTTTCTTGGTTTCGTAAGAAATGAGTTTCGATTGCCTTGTCCACTGCAGAAACAGAATATGTTGTTGCAAGTTTATGTTGTTCACAAGTATTGTGGCAAAAATAACAGTTGATGGACTATGGCATTAAACTTGATCATATTCCAATCAAATATGATAATACAAGTGATATAAACCATAACAAGAATTCCATATAGCATTCTAGAACTAAGCATATAGACATTAGACATCATTTCTTGCGTGATCATGTTCAAATTGGTGATATCTCTCTTGAATTTGTTGATACAAATAATCAACTTACAGATATCTTCATTAAACCTCTCAATGAAGAAAGATCGAATTTCATTAGGCATGAACTAGGCATGATTGATGGTTCTCTCTGTATCTTAAATGCATTTTTTTTTTACTAAATTGATGATTGAATTTGTCAATGTGTTCTTATGTATTGATGCTTTATCTCATTTTTTTTCTTGATTTTTTGTTTATTTGTAAGTATATTTTTGGTATCTTATTTCATTTTGCCTTGATTGTGATAATATGGTAAGTGCCACATGATTTATATGTACTATTTTTGTGATGCATTATCATAGCATGCATTGTAAGTACAACTAGTTTTGTATCTCTAAATTATCAAGTTGTCATTTTTTATATAAATTTATATTTCTTATCATTTCAAAAAGAAGGAGAAATAAAGAAATATATTTTCTTTTTTTTTTATTTTCAATTGATTTTAAATTTCTTTATCAAAAATAATTTATATTAAAAATTATTTTAAAATCTTACATTGTTACCATTTGCATTATTCTAAAATTATATTTTCAAATAGGGGTATAATTGCACATTCTTTTTTAAAAAAACATGCATTTAGACCAATTTGAAACTTTTCAATATTGCAGTGTTGCAACACTATCATAGCGTTGATCACGATCATGACCATGTATGTCATTGTCTCACTGCCGTAGCGCTAGGGAGTGCTACTCATGTCATGATCATGACTAAGTATGTCACAATCGTGAACAACATACAACCATTTCTTTTAATTTTTGAAGAATTGTTTTAAAATTTTATAAATTAAATTCTTATTTTAAATTATTTTCAAAAATTATTTTCTTTTTAAATCTTTTTGTTTTAGAAATTATTGTTTTGGATCTTTTAATATTTTTTTATTTTTTTTTCAAAATAATTATTCATTATTTTATTCAAAATTATTTGAATCTATCTTTAATTATCTTTTTCATCATTGATTTAGTATTAATTATTTTAATTTTGAAAATCTCACATTTTTTTAACATTACTTTGTCATACTCATTTTAAAAAGGATTAATTATTATTTTAAATTCAAATATCTTTTTCAATAATTTGAATTTATCTATTAAATAAGTTTTCTTATCGTTGATGCTTATTAAATGGCCTATTAAGTGTACCCATTACACTAAAACTTGATATTCCTTTTAAATTTTGAATTTGCTTTGTATTTGTGTGTAAATAGGACTTAAATATATATAATTTTTTTGAAAGTTCAAGGGGCTTTTAGCTTTCTCCTCCCAACAGTTACCTTCAACAGTCCAGATCGTGACACCCTTTAGGCTATCAGAATGGGCTTCATGATCATTCTCCTAATCGTGAAGTCTCTCGTGACTACCTATACCACGATCGTGATCGTGTATATCATGACCGTGAAGGCAATCCTGACAGACTTAGGAAAATGAATAGTTGTCCTTATTGGTCACGACCCATCACTTCAGAAACCAATTTTCAAAGCTCTTTATGTCCATCAAACCCTATTTATTCCTTTCCTATCACTTTTTGTCTATATAACTCTTCCCTAAACACTATTTTTCAAACATCTCTCATTATTTTTGTCTCACTTTTTCTCTTCCCCATAACTTTATCTTCTTCAAATTTTCTCTCAACCACCATGGCTCTAAAGAAAAGCTCCACTTCCTCCTCCCATAGTGAATAAGCCTCCCGAAAGAGACAACTCAAGGAAAAACCAAATAAATCACACCCTCCTTTTTCTTATACTCCTCAAGAAGTAAAGAAACGTGTTGCTCAATTCCAAAAGAGAAATATTATCTCTACAAGATACATGCATGCTCCTACCCTTGAGAAAATGTCTTGTCTCAAGGAAGTAGAGAACTTACTTCTCAAAGAAGGAGCAAAAGACTTTGCATTCTCTCCTTTTCCCACTTACTGTTCTTTAGTGGTGGAATTTCTTTCAACTTTCACCCTTAGAACCACCTAATTTGATGATGATAATCCATATTGGAGTATGAGATTCAAGCTTGATGGAAGGGAAAGGTTTATGATTGCCCAAGAATTTGACACTCTCTTTAGTTTCTCAAGAGAAGGTCATGTTCAAACACTATTTACATGGATCCCTCACACTTTTTGGAAGAACCATAGCAAGCCTCAAAATCCCGAGTTTCAACCTAGAAAAACCAAAGCACCCTTCTTTCAAACCAAAGAACTTTGGTATGTTCATCGTTTCTTAACTTATACCTTCAATTCTAGAGGGCAAAGTAATGAAGCAATATCCTTAGATGATATTTTCATTCTTCATTGCTTGGTTGATGATGTCCAGATTGCTTTAGGAAGGATTCTCTAATAGAGACTATAGCTGATTAGTGATAGTGTGTTTGGAAATATTTGCATCAGTGGTATTGTGACCAAACTTGCAAAATTCTTTAATGTAAAGCTTGACAATCTTGAAGCCATTCCTCCTATTCTTCTTGATGATACTTTTATCAAGAATTCTAAGCAATTTTCTCTTATGAATGAGAAGTGGATTTAGCTTGGTGATTCGACTCAAGAAGGAGGTGAAGGAGAAAATGCTATCATGAGGGAAATTAATGACTTTCAAGAAGTTGAAGAGGAGGTTCCTACCACACAATAAGAAGATCCTTCCTCTCAAAGGAAGAAAGCAAGAAGTGAAGGCACTTTTAAAGGTGTCCAAGGCTTGGATAATGAACCTTTATGGGTTGAATCTCTCTTTGCAAGAATGACTATCTTAGAGTCCAATTTCAATAGTCGCTTTGATAGGATTGATGAGAAAATTGCACATCTCCAACATGATGTGCATTACATCTATGAACGTCAAGGCTATACTTGCCAATTTGCACCATTTGCCCAACCCCCTCCTTCCTCTCCTCATGATGGCGACCAAAGCTAATCCTTTTTGTTTTATTTATGTCATGTTTTGTTTTAAGGTCTATGTTTATGTGTTTGTGATTTTTTTATGTTTAAGCTTTATATTTATTTAAGTGTATTGTACTACGTCTTTCTTTTTAATGCAATGTTTATGTTTTAATGTCATTTTTATGTTCCTTACACTTTTTGCATTTTAACAAAAGGGGGAGATGATTCATATTTTGAGAATTTATGATTATTTAATTTATATACTTTTAGCATATTTTTAGTATATTATTCATTAAACTTTAATGTATGCATATAAATAAGGGGAGAACCTCTTAAAACTAATGCATATATTAAGGGGGAGCAACACTTGCATACACGCCTTCCATATTCAATTATTTTTATTCTAAAAATTGTTTGTCAAAATCAAAAAGGGGGATATTGTTAGCCATTTGTATTATTAAGGCTAATAATTGATCCTATTTTGATCTTGACAAAATAATTTTGATATACTAATGTTGTTTATTCAAGTGTGCATGTGTTAAGCCTTAAAGAAATTTAAACTTGGACCATAAAGAAGGACACAAACAGTGGTCATGATCTCTATCTAGATCATGACCCAATCGTGATAACTTCAAGCTTTTTTAGTTAAATAATTTTTGAAGTTCCAGTAGTTCTCACGGTCCCCATCACGATCGGGATTGTGCCCGTGACAAGGATCACGATGATACTCAAGGTCCGGAGTCAATCATGATCAAATATGTTCATTTTAGTCAAAGCTCTAGTAGCCCTCATGGTCCCTGTCACGCCCGGGACTATGTTTATGACAGTCATCACGATCCAATCACGAGCATGATGAATTGATTCACTTTGGGACTTTGAAGCAGTAGCGCTCACGGTCACCATCCCGCTCGTGACCTCAATTGTGAAAGCCATCATGATTACCATCACGAGCATCATCATGAGCTGCCTTAATTAACCAACAGTCCAGTAGTGCTCACGATCTCAATCACAATCGTAACCAAGACCATGACAGACAAAAGTCAAATTTTCCAATGGTTATTTAAAGACTCAACGGATAGTTTTCATTGCTCATGATCATGACCGTGACAAGTATGATTTCTGCAAGAAGTTAAAACAACATTCAAATTAATTCTTGAATTTGTTTTGGATGAAATCATTAATCCTAACACCTATAATTGAAATGCTTACTATAAATAGAACCTCAATTATTCATTTTGAAGTTAAGGAACTTGATTATCATTATACACATTAAAAGCATTCAATTAAAGCTCTCATTCTCTTTAAATTCATTTTTATTTTTTGTATAACTCTTTTGAGAATTAGTGTGTGATTAGAATAGAAATTCTTATTCTTCTATTTTCTAGGGATTTAGAAAATGGAAAGTGAGGATCTATTCTAAAGGATTTGGTTTAAGTGTTTAGCCATTAAAACACTTGGGAATTTGGTTTTAGTGTAAGCCTTAAAAACACGTGTGTAAGGTTTGAGTTGAGCTAAAAAACTCAAGTTGTAAGAATCAATCTAGGGGAATAGATTGTGGTGATTCAAAATCCTAACTTGGGATAAGTTAGGTGGAGACATAGGATTGTTAAGAATCTGAACTCCTTAAATTCTTGTGTTGATCATTCTTTCTTCTCAACATTCTTCTTTTTTTTGGTTATTTATTTTTAAGTTTTAATTTTTATTTAATAGCCCTATTCACCCCCCCCCCCCCCTCTCTAGGGCATTTTCACTTGTACCTTTAGTTGCTTCCATCATTTCAATTGCCAAATTAATAGATTGATTGATAATAGTAATGACCTGAAAACCACAATCAGCAGATAGTTTGGTAAAAAATAAACACAATTGAAAATGTACACTTCATTTTCCCAAGGACGAACTTGTGAAGGATGGTACTTACTGTCGAAGTGTAAAAGACAACAAAGTGCAAAGAACATGCAAATTATCCTAAGGCCAAAAAAAAAAAACAGAGAGAGACCAAAGAAACAAATCAAGTCATATAAGCAAATGTAAGGATCGTAATAGCAAAAATTGCAAGGTTATTACTTTGTTGATTGCTACCTTTAGAATAAAGTCATAGAATCTCATTCTGCTCCATTTTCTCTTCCTCTTAAATAATAATTTTAAAAGAGTTTTAGTTGTAGTTAAATAATTTAAATTAGTTCAAACATACACATTGAACTTTCAAATATTTATTTGACTGGATTATTTTTTATTGAGTTTTAGTTGTAGTTAATATATGATATTTAATGGATTTAATCATATATATTTAATCTATCCTATTTGATGTAATTAGCTAAAATTTAATGTCTTAAGAAAGAGTTTTAGTTGTAGTTAAATAATTTTATTTTGTTCAAACATACACATTGAACTTTCAAATATTTATTTGGCCGGATTATTTAAATAGAGTTTTAGTTGTAGCTAATCTATCATATTTAATTAATTTAATCCTATATATGTAATCTATCCTAATGGAAGTAATTAGTTAAAATTCAATATTTAAAATACATGATAAAAAGAATTTTCTAAAATTTTATTGAGATTTTTACCTTGTTGGATGTAATCAGTTAAAATTCAATATTTTAAATATGTGATAAACAGAATTTTTTAAAAATATTTAGAGATTTTTACTTTTATTAAAATTTAAAAATAATAAAATATA
The DNA here is from genome assembly GCA_949671775.1 of Mallotus repandus. Taxonomy (NCBI): domain Eukaryota; kingdom Viridiplantae; phylum Streptophyta; class Magnoliopsida; order Malpighiales; family Euphorbiaceae; genus Mallotus; species Mallotus repandus. The sequence goes on along the minus strand of CATIWM010006088.1, from coordinate 43,292 downwards.
ATTTAACAATATACACGTGGCTTTTTGTATGAATTTCTATCCTAGGTTGCACCCTATATTGATTTCTCTTTGCTTTAGCTTTATATAGATATATAGATAGAAGCATACATGTTCGTGACTAATAACCTGCCACAGACAGTGCCTCTTTAATCTGACGATGGAAAATCTTCGAAAATAGGAAAGTTATAAAGCCAGCTTTCAACTTCACTAATCATCTAGATTAAATTTTATATATAAACATTAAAAATCCTTCAAAAATTAAGCCTGACGGGTACTTAAATTTATTTTACTTCATTTCATATAGTATGTAGGAAATGACAACTGTTATATCATGAACATATGTCTATATTGCAATATGGATAAGAGGTTATTACATGTTTGAGATAAAAAATGCACTTTTTTTTCATGTTAAACGTCGTGTTTTTTTTGTGTGTAAGTTCATTGATCTTCACTTGCATGTTCATTAAGGATCAAATAAGTTCATTGATCTTCACTTGCATGCTCATTAAGGATCAAATGAACCTGCAGGTAAAGATCAATGAAGCAGCAACAGATTCATTGACTTTCACATGTATATTCATTGACTTCCACCTGTAGGCTCATTGATATTCACTTGCAGGTTCACTTTCAATCTCATTATATCACTTTCAAATTCATATTTTTATGTCAATCTCTCTAGGGAAATATGAACTACAGGCCTCATGTTAAAGAAACAATACGAGAATAAACTCATACCTAATATTGGTTGTAGTCTCCATTTTATCTCAAGTCAAAACCCATATCTAAATTCTAGCTTGGGCTATGCATTAAGGAACCCAATAAGTGAAATAAAAGAAAAATCATTTCCAAATCCCTAAAGATGTTTTATTGCTTCAAATTTTTGTACTCTATTGCTCCCAACTCAACCCATTTTGGAGTTTGTCTTCAACAATAGTTGCACCAGGAAGATTTAGATTCCTCTTTATCTTCTCTGCCAAATTATCGATCATTGCATCCCGATCTGCACTTATTGAATTCTTCACCTGGGTGAATTTCTTCCTAAAATCGTTGTATTCTTCTTCATCAAGTTCACGATAGGTAAGTAGCAGAGTCCTTAAGCTTGCATCTGCAACTAAGAAACTAAAAAATGTTAGAGAAGAATACAACGATTTTATTCCATGATTTTGATCTTGGCCATGGATTTTAATCTTTGCAGGCCTCAACGATTACCATGATTTTCTAAAAAACCATGATTTTCTAAAAAACCATGATTTCTTAGCCCATAGCCTATAGGCAAAGTAGAGGAAGGTAATCATGACTAATCGTTGATCTTGGCCATGATTTTAATCCATGCAACGGTAGGTAAGTAGCCAAAAACCATGATTTTGATGTTGAAACTAAGAAAAAGAAAAAAAATAAGTTAGAGAAGAAGAAGGAGGAGAAGGATGGCAAGAGAAAGAAATGCACAAAAAAAATTTGAATTTTTTATATTCTCACGTGTGATGAATCCTAGTCCATATTGCTATATAGACATGGGTCCATGATATAATTTGCAAGAAAAATGAAGGAAACATGTTGTGTAGCATCCTCTCAAAGTGAAAGTGGGTCGACTTCAGTCGTTGCAAGGAATTAAGATAGATAAAAATTGGGCCATACACTTTCTTCCATGGCTCGTTGGGTCCAAAGTTCATAATCATGTCTGCTCCAGCATAATGAGTGCTATGAAATACCTACTAAGTAGGGTTTTATTTTTTATTTTTTATTTTTTTAATTGAAACTAACACAATTAATCTTACAAACTAATTTCATAAAATGAGTAAATTAATATTGCTACATTTTTCCACTAAGTAGGTTCAAATCGTGATTTATGCAATCACGCTAAATTAAATGTTAAAAATTTTTTGTTATTTATTTTTATAGTCTTATTCAGGTCGAATTAAATTAGCAAGAGCTCTAACGAATTTTAAATATCGATAGTGTAGAAAAAAATAAATAAACAACTACTGAGTGGTTAATTCATGTTAATATAGATTTTGCTAAAAAGACTCCGACCCAATTCTATCCTTTAATATATATTATTAAAAATATGTAAATAGTATTAGTATTTGTTGGTGGTATAAATAGTATAAAAAAAGGCAAAAGGGCTTTGTCTTTTTATATCTCTCATTGGACTTGAACTTTAAAATGGTCATAACTTATATTAGCATGATAACTGCGATATGATGCAGTATTTTAATTTTAAATTGAATAAAATTTTAAAAAGTAAATAAATAATTTTATATATTTAGAAAATTTTAAAATGTTATATATAATTTAATTTATTTATAAAATATTATGTATTATTTTTTTAAGGATAGATTAATTATTGTTTATATAATAAAAATAAGTTTTAATGCATGAAAATTTTATTTTCAATACATATCATACAAAGATAATACCAATATAAAATATATATGAATATTATTTAGATAACATTAAAAAACATCCTAAAATAGAAAATGACATTCATTCATTATACATATATTGTAGATTCTGAAATATAAAATATCAAGGCCATGGAATTGAATTCCGTAAAGTTACAATAATTGTTGTAGATATTCTTCAAGCAATATTTTACATATGATACATTTTATATTGTTGAAGAAAAATTATAAGAGCTTTGATATAATTAATCAACGGATTGTGAAATCAAATAGTGTCAAACATAAACACTTGATCTAGTCCTAAAGTTGATCGTAAAGGAGAACACTTAATTTATTTGCTCAATATATTCCCACTAAAAATGATTTCTTGCAAGTGATTATTAACTTGAATTATTTGATTGTTAATATTGTCGACATCCACTATTCCCATAGTTGCTAGCTCATTCATTAGATTAGTTATGTGAGCTCGTAGTGCATATGTATATATTATTATTGGAGTTCTTATTGAACATACCATTATTATATTTGATGAAAGAAAGTAGATTATTATTACATATGAATTTCTCTATATATAAGTATTACAAACAAACTTGTGTGTATGTAAAAAAAAATTATATAGAGTACACTTGTGGTTTTGTTTTTTTTTGTTCCTTTTATTGTTGCGACACATTGTTTCGCATTTTTTTATGAGTAATATAATATTTAGTTAAGTAAGTTGTTCTTTTATTTTTATATGATTACTGAATTGTTAAATTTTAAATTCTTTTACATTTTATTGTTGCAACATATTGTTTTATATTTTTGATGAGTAATATAATATTTAGCTGAGCAAGCTGTTTTTAATATTTAAATGATTATTGAATAACATTTGTTAAATTAGAACTTTTTTTATACGTAAAATTATTTTTATTTTATTTTTTTGAAAAGAAAATTTGTTTATATATAATATTTTTTTATATGGTTTCTTATACTTATTCACAAATAAATCATGCCACAATTTTTTTTATGTCTACTATACTTTTAGAGCTATATTTATTTTATGTAGTTAATTTAATTATTTACAAAATATAGTTTATTTTCTAATATATATTTTCCTTAATTATTTTATTTAGTTGGTATGTCATTTTTGATATGACCAATAAAAAAATTATACAATAGAATTATATATAATGCTTGAAATATTAAAATATTGATATAGATAAATATTATTAAATATAAAAAATCATTCAATGAGAATTAAAATATGCTATAGAAATGGTAATAAAAAAAAAGAGAGATGTATATTATAAATTATTTTTTATAGATATGGAAAAAAAATTAACCACTTATTAATTAATTTCTATTTTACAATTCTATTTATTATAAAGTTAAAATAATTTTGTATCATTCAGTTTTTTTTTTTTATAGTTGTACCACTGAGTATTAATAAAAGTTTATATGATACTCGTTATTCATTAGGAAGTTTTTTTTTTTTTTGACATTGGTTATTTCCTAATAAATATTTTTAATTTTTAAGAGGAACAATAATTTAGAAATTTTAGTAAAATTTAAAAGTTTTTACGCTAGATTAGCTAATTTTTTAAAAAATGAATATGTTGGAATCAATTTCTCTATTTTGTTAAATTTTTAAATTTAAATTTCTTATATAAATTTTGATATTGTGCTATATTAAAAGGAAAAATTATTGTAAATAAAAGAAATTAATTGTGATACATTCACTAAAAATCTCAGTAATATAATATAAAACTTCTTAACACTATTAAATTTTTAAAATTTCAAAATGCTATTTCTTTTTAATGTAAAAAAACCAATACTAAAAATTTAATCGGACTTTTAATAGTTCATTTTAATTCATTGAGCAACTTTACATTAATACTCAATGCAATAGATTGTTTTGATTTTATAGTGAAAATTAAATAATACATAAATAATGAGAGATGTATATTAAAATTATTTTTTATAAATATGGAAAAAATTAACCACTTATTATTTTCTACTTAGCAATTCTATTTATTGTAAAGTTTAAATAATTTGTATCATTGAGTTTTTTTTTTTTTTTTTATAGTTGTACCATTGATTATTTGATACTTGTTATTTATTGAATTTTTTTTGACATTAACTATTTCTCAATAAATATTTTTAATTTTTAATTTTGAAGAGTGAATAATAATTTAGAAATTTTGGTAAAATTTAAAAAATTTTATGTTAGATCATGTGAATTTTTTTAAAGTGAATATGTTGAAGTTAATTTCTCTATTTTTTTTGCCTAGACACCTATGCAAACATTTATCAATAAATAAAAATGTAAATAAGTGACAAAAATTTATGAAAGAAGACAAAAACAACATGTCATTTCCCCAAGTACTAAAAAAAACCACCACATTTTTTGTATGCATATGTCATGAGCATCAGATCCGCTACAACACTAAATATAATTTTTAGCTATGACCGATCAAAAAATGTATCAATGTACTCATTATGTATACTCTTTCTTTTATCTTAAAAAATATTTATTTTCATTATAAGTTATTTCAAAACAATTAAATTTATTTTAACTTTCATACAAACTAAAATTAGTTACTTCTTAATTTAAAAAATATTGGCAAATTTTTAATTAATTTTTATAATTTTCAAAAAAAATCTATATATAATTATTATTTTTAAACACATTATTATTATTATTATTATTATTATTATTACTACTACAACAACAACAACATCAACAACTATTACTACTTGATAAAATTTCAAATAAAGTAAAGTGAAAATAGATTCCTCTTAACTTAATATTTATTGATCAGACCAAATTTTATTATATTTTAATTCCTTTTTTCTTTTCTATCAATTTATCTCAATCTTTTATATTATTCGTATTCTTCTTGTTGTCAAGGCTCGTTCTCGTATTAATAGTAATTAATCTTTGTATTTTAAATATTATGTTAGTGGCACATTTTTAATCTTTCTGTTTGTTTACGTTGATATTTAGTTCAATTGTGGAATAAATTTTTTATCTTAAAAACTGAATCTAATAAATAATATTTTAAAAGGATATTTCGTTGGGTTGTGCCTAACTGAAATATATCCTTTAAGACTTTCAAAAAAAGGAAAAAAAACCTAAAACAAACAAAATTAAGGAATATTTTATATTTTCCAATGTAATTAATTAAATTATCAATTTTCTTATCATAAATTAATATACATTTTGATATTATAAAATATTTAAAAATCATAAAAATATTATAAATATTAATAATATTAAAATAATAAAAAAATAAAAAATATAGGAATATGAAAAAAAAACTGTAAAAATTGAGTAGTATTTTCAAATTAATGACATATGATTTGCTGAAAAGAGTAAGTTTTTTTTTTAAAAAAAGTTGATAAAACACTGAATGATAATTCAAATTAAAATAAAATATATTTTTTAATTTTTTAAAATACTATATACCACAAACAATACTTTTCTTAATTTTGTTTGTTTTAGGCTTTTTTATTTTCCTTTTTTGAAAGTCTTAAGGACATATTTCAGTTATGTACAACCCAACGAAATATCCTTTTAAAATATTATTTATTAGTTTCAATTTTTAAGATAAAAAATTTATTCCATAATTGAACTAAATATCAACGTAAACAAATAGAAAGATTAAAAATGTGCCATTAACATAATATTTTAAAAACTCTACATTGCATGTTTGTTATCAAACTATTGGTTAATTAATCTAAAATTAAGTAAAAATTTTAGTTAAACACAAGTTTACTCCATGATTGAACTAAATGTACATATAGGAGTTCTCCGGAAATTAATAAACAGATCAAGATACAAATGAGGCAATCATGCTTACTGTGTATTGCCGTGGAAGCTATGTACAGACATAAGGGAAAAGATGAGTGATGCTACATAATTTAATTACTCAATTTGGTCAATTTTTTCACATAGTTCAAAAAATCACCCGGGTAAGAAAATTGCAGGTCTTCCAACTGACAATGATAGCACCATTTTATTTATCATCTATAAAGTCATATAATGCCAATAATAATAATAAGAAAATAAAAAAATTAATTAATAAAGTAGTATTTTTTGAATGATAATGATAGAAAATTTTGGAGGATGTGCTTGTTATATAATTTCTAAAGTTTTATCTCATTCATTTTTGTTCCTCATTTTCTTTTCCCAGGTGTCTTATTCATTTTATTATTTAAATTATATATAATTATTATTTTTCAACATAGCACATCTTAAATTTTTATGTTAGTTATTACATTTAAAAAAACTAAAAATTCATTGACCTATTTTAATTTATAACCTATCCATTGGTGAAACAATGTAAAAATGAGAAAATTTACACAATTTCTCTATATGTAGAGACTCTATTTTAATTTATATTATTATTATTACCACTATTACTTGATAAATTTTTAAATAAAGTAAAGTGAAAATAGACTCACTTAATTTAATATTTATTGACTAAAAATTCACCTAAAATTATTATTACATACTTTCACGGGTATCTTCAAAATACTGCGATTTGATTTCAAAATATCGAAATATACGCATAAAATATAAAAATTAAACTTCAAAATATTACAATTTTTTCAAAATATCACGAATGAATATTTTTTTCATAAAAATATCATAATAAATTTAATTTATCAACCAATCTGATCGTGCCACCTCAACGAGCATTTTGAGGTGCTAGCTTAACTTAGCTTATATATATATATATATATATATATATGTATGTATAATAGTTTTAATACTTAAAAATATTTATTTTTATAAATAAAAAATATATATGATTTAGATAAAGAGAGTGGTATTCACTCTCCTGTTTTTTTTTTTTTTTGAATTCGGGGTTAATTATCTAATTTTACATCTTTAGGGATTAAATAGTCTAAAATTAATTTTGGAATTAATTGCACTTTGAATGATAGTTCAGGAGTTAATTGCCACTTTAGTCTAATAATAATAATAATAGTTGTTCAAAAAACAATAATAATAATAGTTTGGATTATATAGGTTAATACACTTTCATAAAATTGTTATTATTTTACGAAGGAATATGTTCTTTTTTTTTTAACAATTGCGAGATGAAGTGAAATAGGAATCAAACTCATGACTTCAACCTTACAATGCACATCATCTAAGTCACTAAAGGAGTATGTTATGTTGTTGTATTTGTTATGTGTGTTTTCTATAATAAAAAATAAAAAGAGTTTGTTAAAAAAATAAACCAAAAACTATATATATAGATATAGATAACAAAATTTGACAAGTATCTCTCCATATTTCATTTACTCCTAAAAGTTAACTTGTCAAACCTTTAAAATTCTAATTTTTCTTAGAAGCATTTAAAAATAAAAAATTTACAATAATTGTTTGCTGTTATTTTTTAATTAAAACACTACCATATATATCATAATATTATCTAATAATATTCAAATTCTAAGTGCTTGTATATAATATGTATTTTTTTGCCTCAAATCACTCAAGTATTTTTTAAAAAAATTATTAAAAATTCTAGGAGTTGTTTAATTTTGGAAAATATTTTTCCTTTTCCTTCTCCAGTTTTCTTTTCCTTTTCCTTTTCCAGTTTTCTTTTCCTTTTCCTTTTCCAGTCTTCCACTTTTACATTTTTCAAAATAGAAAAAAAAAACAAAAAATAAATGTATTTGTTACTTTTTATTTTGCAATTTTTTCATATTCTCATAAATGTTTGATAAAATTTATTGTAATAATTTTTACTTAATATAATAATAATCATTGTGGTTCATACAATAGTATTTAATCTTAAATTTATTTTTTTATAAAAAATTTTAAATCATACATAATTTCAATTTAAAATCATAAGACTGTGGTGGAGGTAGTGGAGATTATGACAGTGGTGAAGGAGGTTGTGACGACGTTTTTGGTAGTGGTGATGCAACCATTATTAGGAGGTTGCGGTGACAGTGATGGTGGTAGTAGAGGTGTGGTGGTGATAGTGATAGAGGTGGTGGTGGAGTATGTTTTGTCCCTGTTTTTGTTTTGTGCGTGTTTTGTATGATAAAAAACGAAAAGATTTTGTTAAAAAAACAAAAACCAAAAACTATACATATAACAAAAATTGACAAGTATCTCTCTCCATATTTCATTTCCTCCTAAAAGGTAATGCGTCAAACCATTAAAATTCTAATTTTTCTTAAAAGCATTTAACAATAAAAGATTTACAATAATTCTTTGGTATTATTTTTTAATTAAAACACTACTATATATATCATAATATTTTCTAATAATATTCAAATTCTGTGTACGCATATAATATGTATATTTTTACCTCAAATCACTCAAACATTTTTTTAAAATTATTAAAAATTCTAGGAGTTATTTAGTTTTGGAAAATATTTTTTGTTTTCCTTTTCCTTATTTTTCACTTTTCCATTTTCCAAAATAGAAAACAGAAAAACAGAAAATAAATTTGTTTGTTACTTTTTATTTTGCAATTTTTTCATATTCTCATAATTTTTTGATAAAATTTATTATAATAATTTTTTATTTAATATAATAATAATCGGTGCGGTTCATACGATAGTATTTAATCTTAAATTTATTTATTTTATAAAAAAAAGTAAATCATATAAATTTAATAATTTCAATATGAAGTCATGAGTGATAATACATATTTTGTGCTTATTTCGAATTAATATTTAATTAATTGTGTTTATTTTGAATTAATATTTAATTAATTTACTTGTTAACATGTGATTATTTTGGTTGAAATGGTTAAAATATGTTGATTTTGGATTTTATTTAGTTATTCATCAATTTTGCATAATTCATTTGGATTAGTTTTATGTTTGCTTTTATGTTTGGTTCAATTTGGTGATTTTTAAATGCATTTAAGTTGTTTTTGTGTTTGTGTTTAGATATTTAAAAGCTCAAGTTCGAGTGCTAGGCAAAGGATGGTCAAAATGAGTGATTTCAAGCAAGAAAAGTTCAAACCAGCCCTAATTGCACAACCATGAGATGGTGGTTGGATGTCATGAAGATGAAGCACATAGTTGTGTGCTCAAATCACATAGCTGTGTGGTCCTTCCTTATTGAGTTCGAATTTGCACATACTTCAATGTTTCAGTCATAACTTGAGCTACAAAGGTCGAATTATTAGAGAATTGTAACAAATAATCTTGAAAAATATGCTCCAAGGCATGTAAGAATCCCACTTTCCTAAAGGCAATATTTGTAGTGTACAATTTGCCTCTAAGATATAATGAAGCTTGGTGTTTGTAATGGTATTTTATGCAGAATTGTTTGATAATAGAAAATTAATTCCTGCAGAAAACTAACTCTCTATTTATATATAAGATGAATGAGTGGTTACAATTTGGTAATAGACATGTCTATTTGAATGAGTAGTCATGTTTATTGGCAATAGACATGTCTTTTTGTTAAAAAGATATGACTATTTTGAAAATGTATAACAATCCCTCGCCATTTTCAAAATATAACCAAAACATTAATCTAACAGCAATTCTGTAAATGATATACACAAATAAAGGTATCTTACGATTTGAACCTCTACTTAATGAAAGTTCAATACAATAAATCTGAATAATATGGTAGATTAAACTTTGAAAATGTAGGCATATAGTTGTAGATATCAAACTACGTGACTACTGCAAACTTTTAAAAGATGTGACTATTTTGAAAATGTATAACACAAATTGAGGTGATTCAAGATGCTATGGCAAGCTAAGAGAAAATAATACAACTTTTATGTAGACATATGGAGCTAATTCAATAATTTTCTTGGACTAAAATTGGATTGGAGTTGTGTCTCTGACATAAGGTTGTACAAGTGTCCTAGTTTCATTAAGATTTTGTTTATTTAAGCCTAATTCTATTCCAACTCGATCAAGGACAAATTTGAGCTGTATATAAGAGGCTATTAAACCAAAAGGGGGGGATATACTTCATACAATATCATTCTATATAATATTCATTCATTAGAAGTCAAAAGTTTTGCAAGAGAGAGGTTTTTCAACATTCGGAGGAGCTGTGTACATTGAAGAATTGAAGAGCATATTCTCTTCTTCTTAATTCTTTTATTTTCATTATGTTTGCTAAGGTTTCTTTTACTTGTGTCTTTGTTTTCATAAACATGTTAGGCTAAATTTTTATTATGTACTATGCATGATTTTAGTAGGTTTAGGGATGTGTTGATTAACTCTTTTTGTTTAATTAAAGTATGAATTCTTGCATATGGATTTTAAATTTATGCTTTATGAAATTCAATATATGGTTAGAATTAAGTTATATTGAGATTGAGTTGTGATACATGCTTTGTGTTTAAGGTTTAATTTAAATATTCACATAAGTTGTTATTTTGAGATTGAGAGGAGATTAATGACTTAGGATCTAGTTTAAAGTCTATCAAGTTCAATTGAGTTGAGAGACCTTTTGAATAATTAATATTGCACGAATTACCTTGTGCTTAAATTTAGTTAAGGGTTTGATTGGTTTGGCTTAGCGAGGTGAGAGTCCATAAGTTTAGGCTATTAATTGAATTAATTAAATTATCTTTTAATTACTTGAGAGAGAATTTTAAGATCATTAGTGGTAAGCATCAAATGCATAAATTTATATTAGGTTAAGTAAAGTTTGTTAATTAATGCAAAAACTCTAAAGTGAAAAGTAAATTTCTATTACATGCATTCATTATTAATTATTTTTCTGAATTAATTTGCATTGATTTACATTAGTTTTATTCTTTAGTTTTTATTCAATTTTAATTTTAGTTTTTAAACTCTAAATTTTATTTGATTTGTTTAAACAAATAATTAACTAAGTGAATTAGTATTCAATACTGTTCTTCATGGGAACAATACTCATACTTCATTTACTATTTTACTTGAGCGATCCGTATACTTGCGATTAGCAACAACCAAGTTTTTGGTGCTGTTGTTAGGGAATAATTTTGTTGATATTAGTAGTAGCTTAAAATTATTTGCTTTAAACATTTTTTTTACTATTTTTAGTTTTAATTTTAGATACTTTATTTTTTAAAAAAATATTTTGTAGGTAACCCTTTTAAGAGTTCACCATGATGAAGATATGCATAGATTACATGCAAGGATGGGGCAACCCATATAGCAACGGCTACAACCATTCAAATTTCTCATGGAGAAACCAAGATGAGCAAATTCCATTATGTTTTGAAAATTCATATTTCCAATCCATGTATCAACTACCACCACCTCTAGAGATGAGTTCATCCTTAGAAAATAAATTGGATAAATTTATAGAGATGATGGGCAATGAGATGACTATACAAGATGATGTTATCCACAAATTGGAAGCTAGGATGGATCAACTATACAAGGATTCACAATTAATGTTATAAAATCATTCTTGATCCATTTATAATCTTGAAGTTCAAATGAGCCAAATTGCTAATGCATTATTAACATGCGGAAATGGGAATTTGCCTAACAACATGGAGACTAACCCTAGAGAGCATGTTAGAGCCATAACTTTTAGAAGTAGAAAGGAGTTAGAAGGGCCTAAGGAATTCGTACTAAACAAGGAAAAAGAGGTTAAAGATGATGATACAATTAAAAAAGGAACTCAATATGAGGATAAGGTAGAATACAATTCCACTAAGGAAACCGAAGTTAAATCAAATAAAGTAGAGAACAAAGGCAAGTCGAATAAGGAGACATCAAGGGATGAGGAAACCGAGTCTAGCAAGGAAGGCAAGACTAAATCCAAAAAGAAGAAGGAGACTATAAAGTCATATGTACTATCGTTACCTTTTTCCCAAAGGATAAGGAATGAAGAGATAGACAAGGAGAACAAGTTCTTTGACTTACTTAGAATGGTGCACATCAATGTTCCATTCGTAGAAATGTTTTCCCATATGCCAAATTTTTCAAAGATCTAATCTCAAACAAAATAAGGTTAAAGGAGTTAGAGATATTATCTTTTGAATGAGGAATGTAGTGCTATCCTCTTGAAAAAGCTTAATCATAGGAGTCTATGCATCCCTTGTTCTATTAGGGACATGTATATTCTTAAGGCACTTTTTGATTCAGAAGCAACAATTAATTTAATTTCCTTATCTACCTTCAAGAGGTTAGGATTGGAAGAAGTGTTTCATACAAACATGAGTTTACAATTAACTGACTAGTCAATTCTAAAACCTATAGGTATTGCGGAGGATGTAGATATAGAAGTGGGTAATATTGTGTTCCTAACAAATTTTATTATTTTAAATTTAGATGAAGATGTAGATCACCCACTCATACTAGGGATGTCATTCATCTATGATGCGAAAGCTATCATTGATGTGCATAATGAGAATACTACATTGAAAATTGGAGAAGAAAGTCAAACCTTTGATGCTTATTAAAAACCTCAAGATGAGTGCATATGTATGAATATCGAAGTCATGGATAATGATGAGCTTAAGGATAAAGGGTAGTAGATCAAGGCAAGGGTGAAATAAGCCAAAGCAAAGGACTACAATTCAAAGTTAAAGATGATTGGGGGGGGGGGGGGGGATTCAATTAAACCAATTCAAGATATCAAATCAAAGCCACCTTCCAATTTCTTTGTAACATGGTGCAGTGGTGTTTATTCTAATGTTGAAAAGAAGAGAAAGTACACAATATGAAGGCCAAAAGTGAAGGACGCTAGTACTTAAGTGGAGCATGTGCCCTAATGACTTTAAAGACTTAACAATGGTCTAGCTTAAGACCATGATAAATAAAGCAATTTTTGGGAGATAACCCAAGCATTTTCTTACCTTTCTTTAGTTTTAGTGTTAGTTTTATTTTTTATTTCTAGTTTTATATTTTCCCACTAATTGAATTTCATGTTCTTAATGTAGGTTAGTTGATGATGAATAAGGAGTAATAAGACCTAAATGGGAACATTGAGGACAATGTTCAATTCAAGTATGGGCAAGTATTTCTATCCTTTTATTTATTTTTGCTTTTATATTTTCTTTATTTTTTTAGTTCTTTTATATTTTGCAAGAAAATTTCACATTTTTAGTTTTTAAGGTTTTATATCCCTAAATTATTTTGATCTAGTTAGGTTTAATTTAGTTATGTTTTAGCATTTTAGAACATTTTTTAATGTTAATTCTAATTTTCCCACCTTATGAGTTTTGCATTTATCAATATTATAAGTTATATATACTAGGTTGAGTTTTCTTAGTATAATCATGGCTTAAGTTAGTTCTTGTGTGTGTAAAAACCTTAGGTTGGGGATAAGTATTAAAGTTTATTTAACTTAAAAAGTACTTATCTTTTAAGTGAGTGAAAGGTGTGTGGAATACTATTTTATGGAGAATTTATCTTAATCGGATATTTTAAGTATTAGAGCTGTCTTTCATTTTGAGTTATGGTAGAAATTGAATAATTGAAAAAAAAAAAAACAGGATGGAGCATAAAATACACTTGTCAAAGTTGTTTTTACAAATGAAAAAAACCAAGATGGAGTGTAAAACGCACTATGTATGTTTAAATGTGGTAAATTCCATAATATGCATGCTTGTGGTGTTGATGAAGTCTTTGCCCAAGAGCAAATAAAAGTCTAAGTGTGGGGGAGTTAATAAGTGCATATTTTTTTCTTACTTTGAATTAATATTTAATTAATTTTACTTGTTAACATGTGATTATTTTGGTTGAAATGAATAAAATATGATTTATGATTTTATTTAGTTATTCATCAATTTTTCATAATTCATATAGATTAGGTTTATTTTTATATTTGATTTTTTTGTGATGTTTTTAGATGCATTTAAGGTGTTTTTGTGTTTGTGGTTATGTATTTGATAGCTTAAGTTCGAGTGCTAGGCAAAGGATGGTCAAAATGAGTGATTTCAAGCAAGAAAAGTTCAAACTAGCCCCAATTGCATAACCATGAGGTCAAATCACAAAGTCATTTGATGGTGGTTGGATGCCATAAAGATAAAGTGCACGACTATGCGCTCAAATTGCACAACTGTGTGGTCTTTCCTGATTGAGTTTGAATTTGCACATACTTAAATGCTTCAGTTATAACTTGAGTTATAGAGGTTAGATATATATGATTCAAAAAGATATGGAAAGCTAAGAGAAAATGCTACAACTTTTATGGAGACATCCGGAGTTGATTCAGTCTTTTTCTTTGACTAAAATTAGATTGACATTGCGTCTCTAACACATAGCTATACAAGTGTCCTAGTTTCATTAGGATTTGGTTTATTTGAAGCCTCATTCTATTCCAACTCGAGCAAGGACCAATGTGAGCTATATATAAGAGGCTATTAGACCAAGAAGGGAAGATATACTTCATACAATATAATCTACATAGTATTCATTTATTAAAAGTCAAAATTTTGTAAGGATTCAAGATAGATATTTTTCAGCATTCGAAGGAGCTGTGCACATTGAAGAATTGAAGACCATATTCTCTTCTTCTTAATTCTTTTATTTTCATTATGTTTACTGAGATTTCTTTTACTTGTGTTTTTATTTTCATAAACATGTTAGGCTAAATTTTTATTATGTGATCTTAGTAGCTTTAGGGATGTATTAATTAACTCTTTTTGCTTAATCGAAGTCTAATTTCTTGCATATGAATTTTAAATTTATGCTTCATTATATTTAATGTATGGTTTGGGTCAAGTTATATTGAGACCGAGAGGTGATGCATGTTTTGTATTTAAGGTTCAATTTAAATATTCACATAAGTTATTTTGAGACCGAGAGGAGATTAATGACTTAGAATCTAGTTTAAAGTCTAGTGAGTTCAATTGAGTTGAGAGACTTTTTAATAATTAATATTGCATGAATTACATTGTGCTTAAATTTAGTTAAGGATTTGATTAGTTTGGCTTAGTGAGGCGAAAGTCCATAAGTTTAGACTATCAATTAAATTAATTAAATTATCTTCTAATTACTTGAGAGAGAATTTTAAGATCATTACTGGTAAGCATCATATGCATAAATTTAGATTATGTTAAAAGTTTGTTAATTAATGCTAAAACTCCAAAGTGAAAAGTGAATTTCTAGTACATGCATTCATTATTAATTATTTTTATGAATTAGTTTGCATTGATTTAAGTTAGATTTTATTCCTTAGTTTCTATTTAGCTTTAATTTTAGTTTTTGAACTCTAAATTTTAGTTGATTTGTTTAAGCAAATAATTAACTAAGTCAATTAGTATTCAACACTATTTTTCATGGGAACGATACTTGTACTTCATTTACTATACTACTTGAGCGATCTATATACTTATGATTAGTAACAATTAATGAGACTGTGGTGGTGATTGTGGTGGAGGTAGTGCAAGTTGTGGTGGTAGTGGAGGTTATGATGGTGGAGGTGCTGGTAGCGGATGTTGTGGTGGCAGAGATTGTAGTGACAACATCGATGGTAGTGGTGATGCAACCATTGTGTTAGGAGGCTGTGATGGCGGCGGCGGCGGTGGTAGAGGTGGCAGTGGAGTATATTTTGTCCTTGTTTTTGTTGTGTGTTTTGTATAATAAAAAACAAAAAGAGTTTGTTAAAAAAACAAAAACCACAAACTATATATAAAACAAAATTTAACAAGTATCTCTTTTCATATTTCATTTACTCTTAAGAGCTAATATGTCAAACCATTAAGATTCTAATTTTTCTTAAAAGCATTTAAAAATAAAAAATTTACAATGATTCTTTGGTATTATGTTTTAATTAAAACACTATTATATATATATAATAATATTATCTAATAATATTCAAATTCTATGTGTATGTATATAATATGTATTTTTTTTACCTCAAATCACTCAAGCATTTTTTAAAAGCTTATTAAATATTCTAGGAGTTGTTTAGTTTTGGAAAATATCTTTTGTTTTCCTTTTCCAATTTTGTTTTCCTTTTCCAATTTTCTTTTCCTTTTCCTTGTTTTCCACTTTCCCATTTTTCAAAATAGAAAACAGAAAATAAATTTGCTAAGAAACATAATAAGAAAATACTACCCCCCAACCCAAAGTCTCTAATAGAGAAAGTGGGTTCCCACCTGCTTTCTAATTTCTCAACCGTAGTCGGATGACGACTCCAACTTGTATAGCCTTCTCAAGTAGACCTTCCTACATCAATAACAACAGGTAAAATGCCATTGTCGCCAAGCTTGTATGTCCCGGCATGACCCACTGATCTTATTCCATTCGACCCGTAACGAATACCTCCCACAATAAATGGGCCTGAACAACCAAACGACAGGTTTTTGGTGACTCCACTGGGGAGAATTTTTGGTTGAGGGGTAAAACTTAGAGATTGTTTCTTATTATACATACTTACTCTCCTTTACAACAACATATATGCATTCACAAGACTTATATCACACTTTCACCATTGGTCCCTTATCCCTTGTTAATACTAGATGACATTGCAACCATGGTTCCACTCGAGTCATGGAGTGACTAAGTCAGTATTATAACCTTTATCCTTTACTCGATTAAGAGAATTGTAGGGTTCATGTGATGTTACCCAACTCTTAAGTCGAAAATGGGGTACAATTTCTCTTAAGTAAGTAAAAAAATATCATACTCACCAACCGGAGTCTGTAACCCTAGTTATATAGGGACATTCTCACTAAAGGAGCCCTTTGCCATAAGCCCGGCTCAGCCTGTGTAGATAAACTAGTAGATAAGTCCCCTAAGATCCTACCTAGCTTTGCATACAAACCCTATCTAAATGCTACTGAAATAATCTAAAACCAATAAATGAAAGCAAAATCCCCATTCTTTCTTATCGAATGAACGCATCCTATTAATCATTATAAACTGTTTTTATTAAAGGCATTGTGATTAATGTTGACCTTAAGTGAGTCTGAAGCATGAGGAACAACATAAATCGTACCTAATCTAAACAGCCTGTGACGATTTTTAGTCATAATGTCATTTGGTATTGGAAGTTACGAGATATTGCCCATTTATTCTTACACAATCAATCACTTTCATCTTACCAACCATCTCCTTCTACTGACTTAATTTTCGGAGTAGTTTCACCAATAATACCACCTGACATAATTCTTACAATTTTTTATATTGCAATTTAACCAATTCCTTCAACCATATCTATCCATCTTTCTTACTAGTAAGCTCTAGGAAATTGAATTATCAAGTATACATATTTCAATTTAATCCAAATATATTACATTTTACTTTAAATATATAATATTTTTTTTTTGTGAACCATCGGTATCCAAAGTTCATTAAACACTGACTAATCCGATTCGACCTAGGTAAGACCATAAGGATGACAAAAGTCTCTCAGCAACTATTTAACGTGACTGTATACACTAGGACTCGAACCTGAGACCTAGTTTAAACGAGAATAACTCTTCGACAGCTGATCCCAACGATTGTTGGTATTAAATAAATAATATTTAATAGTTAATCGTAATATTTCAATATTTGTTATTTTAGTATTTAAATGTGGCAAAATACTCCTTTTCACCTCTGAAATTTACTCTTTTGGTCTATTGCACCTCTCAACTTTCAAATTTACCTATTGCACCTCTCAATTTCTATTTTGTGCCTATATCACCCATGATTCAAAGCATTAGAGTGCGTGTACAGAATATGCATTGATGTGTCAAATATCATGCCAACATGGACAGATTTCAGTAGGCTGAATGCTCATTTTCACCCCTAAACTTTACCATTTTGGTCTATTGCACCCCTCAACTTTCAAAAATTACCTATTGCACATCTCAACTTCTATTTTCTGCCTATATCACCCATGGTGCTACAGTGTCAGACGCTCTTGAATTTATTTGATTTTAATCACTTATCCACACTGGCAATGCATGTGTTTAATAGAAAATTAAAATGTTAAATCATGGGTGATATAGGCATAAAATAGAAGTTGAGATGTGCAATAAAAATTTTAAAAGTTGAGGAGCGCAGCAAACCAAAAGAGTAAAGTTCAGGGGTGAAAAGGAGCATTCAACCATTTAAATATTGTTAGACAATTTTGCAGATCAAGTACTATAGCAGATGAGTCAGGTACTAACTATTAATAATTCTCCTTAGCAAACTCTCGAATAAATTTCATATTCCAATTATTAAATAACTAGAGAGGGGATAAATGCACGGGTGGATACCCAACTTCGTACTTATTTCATTTTGGGTACTAAAGTTTAATATGTTTCTTTTTAAGTACCCAACTTTGATTTAAGTGTCATCCGCCAGTGACCTAGTGACGCGATGATGACGTGGCAGTCGGCAAGAGAATATTCAGGGAATATTCGCCACGTCACCCATACCTAATCATCAATTTTTAGCATCCAATTCACAGGAGGGTGCCGAACTTTATTTTTGTTTCAATTTGGTTACCAAACTTTTAATTTGTATCTTTTTATATACCAAACTTCTATTTAATAGCAATCACTTAAAAAATTTTTCAGTACCTAAATAATCCATAATTACTATTTTAATTCAGAATTAAAGCTTTTTTTTTTTTTGCAAATAAGTCCATATTTTATATGCGTTTATAGGAAATAAGGAAAAATTTGAAACTTATTTTGATTCTGCCTAGTAAGAGCAGACTCATCCTGAGTGATATCATAGTCTAGGAGAAGTAAACTTTCAAACTTTTTATAATTTCTAGACTAAATTGAAAAGATAAGGATATTGAGGGATTAAAATGGTTTTTAAGAGAAATTCAGAAGACTACAAATCTTACCCTTTTTGAAATAAAATCAATGTTAGGTAAGCAAAAAGAAATTAAAGTAAAGTTTGGTGACCACCATTGTAATTAACCTCTAAAAATTGCTGACTGGGTATGGGTGACGTGACGAATATTCCCTGAATATTCTCTTGCCGGCTGCCACGTCATCATCACGCCACCAGGTCACTGGCAGATGATACTTAAATCAAAGCTGGGTAATAAAAAAGAAATAAATTAAACTTTAGTACCCAAAATAAAATAAGTGTAAAGTTGGGTACCCACCTGTATATTTAACCCAACTAGAGAGACTAAAAGTTTTTGTATGGCCAACCAAGCAGATTCCTCAGAATTGCATCGATGCTTGTAATGGGTGAGAATGTGGAATGATGTATAAAGAGGCTGCTAGTTTTTGTTGAAAGCGGTAGAATCTAGTCCGGTTTCTATGGGTATTACATGCAGAATATAATTGTGCTGCAAGCAACCCTTTGAAACTTTATGATTCTTATGTTGAATTATGTATTCTTGCTGTATCAGTTGGCAGGAGTATATAAATCATAAGGTTTTCTATTTCCTTTGTGATTTACAAGAAAATGTTTACTTTGTCTAATATCGCTGGCAATCTCTACTGTTTTGCCCAATGCCTGAACTAATAGGTGTTACATGATTTGTGCGTAGAAGTGAACAAATGGAAAGGTTTCAATGTTTCATTTTGTAGAATTCTTCAGATGTTGGATAATTTTACACGTCAACTCCCATCTACAGTTCCATCAGATTGGAGTTGAGGTAGAGGACATATGAACAATCAACAGTAAGCAGAAAATACGGTGGAACAAAAATGAAAATTAGTGTCATCTTCCGCAGCAGAACATTTAATTTTCGTTCGTGCAGAGGGTAGAGGACATATGAACATGAACAATCAACAGTCAGTGTGAATTAAGCTTTATCAGAAGCCACCAAAATACTTGATTGTTGAA
This sequence comes from Mallotus repandus, assembly GCA_949671775.1. Taxonomy (NCBI): domain Eukaryota; kingdom Viridiplantae; phylum Streptophyta; class Magnoliopsida; order Malpighiales; family Euphorbiaceae; genus Mallotus; species Mallotus repandus. The sequence goes on along the minus strand of CATIWM010006088.1, from coordinate 23,226 downwards.
CAGGAAGCCTATCTTTTGATGTACTAGGAAGCTCAGCAACCTCAAAAGCCTGAGAAATCCCGTGAATGACGAAATTATTTGATGATAAGATTTCTGGTGCTAAAATCTCCGCTCCATTAATGGTCAATGTTCCTGTTCCATTGAAAGCTCCAGTAATCTTAAGTTGCTGATTAGGAAGCAGAGTCTGTAGCAATGATTTATCAGGAATGGAGGCAAGTTCTGTATATGTAACCCTTAGAGGCAGAATGTGGAGTCTCACAATCTTATCAAGCATGGGCGAAGAAGATGCAACAAATGCTAATTCTGGAGGACAGAAAATTGTTATGGAATTTAAGTTGCTGTGATCTTTAAGAATCCCATCAAGAACACAGTTCAACCCAATTGCAAATGACACAAACCCACTAGAGCTTAACAAACGGACAATTCTAGTCCATTCAGCCTTGTCCTTAGAGTCATTGGTCTCCGAAACTATACTATAATTGGCATCACATGTAGGAGCTTGAATTGAATCCAAAATCTGGTCAAAATCTCGGGAACCCATTGAAGAAAAAGGTGCAAGAACACCATGAATAGCGATATTTCCTTCAAAAAATAAGTCGGGATGTGAAACCAAGACATGATTGATCTCAAGAAATCTTTCTTTGGCATCAACCTTAGTCACAGCAACATTCTTTCGATAAACAAGGGTTGGAAAGCAGCTATCCTGAGGCATACGCAATAAATCAGCCATTGAAAATAATAAAGGTGATGTATGGTATCGGAGAAGATGTTTCAAGAACCATGGAGGGAGAGAATTAGAAGCATTGGTGAGGGCAGAATCTTGAATAGCAAAGATGGTTGAATTAGGGGATGAAAGAAAGATTTCAGGAGAGATCGAGAGAAGGGTGGATAAAACATTGAATCCTGATTTCCTTAGAGCTATTGACGCGTTGAGAGAGAGTTTGGGGTTGATTGTTGGTGTAGTTAGCTGTGATGGTGTTGCGTTTCTTGACGGAGAATTCAGTGCGGTGGAGATGGCTATAAATGCCAAGACTACTGAAATGGCGAAGTAGATCGGGGCATGCCACCAATGGGAACAAGAAGCCATTGATGCGTAGTAAAGCTAGAGTTCTTGTTCTTGAGTTGTGACTGGCTGACTGCAAAGCGGAAATTCAAGAATGGGGATTATTTGGAAATAAAGAAAGAAAAGTCTTTGCAGATATGAAAATACTTCGTTGCATAACTGATTTTCATGATTTATATGGTTCGGGTGGACCGATTCGTTTACTATATACCGTCTAGATCATGTTGGACCTTATAGGCCGATTTAGATCCAATAATTTTGGAAAAATTACAGCCTTCACCATATTTAGTCAAAATGTTTTCAAAATTATGGTGGTTTTCTTTTTGAGACATTTTTACATATAATCCAAACACTAAAAAAATATTAAAAAAATATTAATTTTTTATTATTTCAAAACTAACTTTCCAACAAATATTTTTTTGCCAAATGCACTATTTCACCCCCGAACTTTGCCAAATTATTCGATTTCACCCCTGTACTTTTATTATGTTCCATATCACTTCTGAACTTTTATTTTTCTTCTATTTAACCTCTATTGGTGACAGGTCGAGCGCATGAATTGCAATCGCGCTGAGCTGTAAACAAAGTACATATGTATTGCTGAGGTGGATATAAATGAAATGGTAAATGTTATAAAATTACATATTACTAAAGTTAAAAAACAAAAAGAAAAATCTTAATCCCTAAAACCCAATTTCCAACATTCATAAACTTCATGAGATGAAAATGTGCTAGAATCCACTTAACCAATTTGAAACCCTAATCCAAGATGATGAAGAGCTGATGAAGAGCTCACAAAAGCTAAAAGTTGCTTTTCTCTTGAAATAAAAAAGGTCATTGCATGTTGGTGTTCTTGCATGTGTCTCGAAGTGCAGCTAACTTCAACTGAGAAGCTAAAGAACAGTAGCTAAGCAACTGGTTTTAAGTTCTTAAAGGTAAGTGCAATGTGCATAATTTTTACAATTTTTTTTTGTGGAAAATAGACAATGTTTATGTGAAAATGCAGTGTTGTATAGTGTATTACAATGGTTTTTTGGTATTTTGGGGAAAGTTGAGGTTTTTTTAAATGAAAGTGAACATGCAGTGAACCATGTGGGTGGATTTTGTTCTATATGCTGTTTTTATTGTGGTTGGTGTATTTGTTTATTCTGTAAAGCATTGGTAGATTCTGTTGCACATGGTAAAAGTTGGTATTTTTTCATTTTTCAATATTTTATTTTTACAGAATGGAAGATAAGGTCTTAAGGCTAGAGTGGCACCATGAGGGTAAAATGGTTTGGCATCCAACTGCTCATTATATAAGGGGTAAGATTGAGGTTGAGTACTTAGAGAGTGATAGACTTAGTTTACTTGAGCTGATGTGGTATACTAGAAGTTTTGATTACACTAGTGTAGAAGGGGTGTATTATAAGCCAAAAAAGGGTGGACATTTCATTTACTTAGACAGTGACTCTGTCCTCCTAGAAATAGCCAATTCTTATAAAGATGGAGAGACACTGCAGCTTTTTATTAACCATGTGGTAGATGTGCCTGTACTTGCTGGTCAAAATGCTACATCTACCGCAGTCAATGCATCTGCAGAGCACAGATTTGGTGTAAGTTAGGGTGTGGAAGGCAGTGATTTAAAAGATGAAGACTACATAGAAGAAGAGGAAGGCTTAGAAGAAGAAGAACAAGGCTTAAAGGAAGAAGAAGAATAGGATTTAAAAGATGGTGAAGGCTTTATTTGTGGAAATATAAGTAAAAACAGCTCTGATAGTGAAGAGATCAGGCTCAATGATGATCAGGTGCATGATGAGGTCTGCAGTGATCATGATAAAGAAGAGAGAGCTGTTAGAGAGGTTGCAAGACAGTTCCAAGTGAACTTACAAAGAAGGAGAGCACCTGAATTTGTTGATGAGGTACCTCTAGGCGAAACTGGTGTTGACAGGGGGTATGAAAATTTAGGGAGACAAAGTTCTGAAGGCAGAGTAGGAGGAGATGAGCCATATTATGATAGTAAGAATCATAGCAGTGATGTTGAATCTGTGTCCGATGATGAAAAAGGAGAGCAGACATAAAGATGACCAAGCTCACATGTTTACTTCAATCCAGCTACTGAGATGCCCATATGGCAGCTAGGTATGATTTTTGTTAATGTCAAACAATTTAGAGATGTTGTTTGTAAATATGTTGTCTTAAAGGGTATTAAGTTGAATCTAAAGCCAAATGAGCCAACTAAAGTTAGGGCAAAATGCAAAGAAAATGGGTGCAATTGGGTTCTTTATACAAGGGTTGATTCAAAGAGCCAAAACTTTATAATTAAAACTTATAACCCTGTGCATACCTGTTTAAAGTATAGTAGAACCTTTCATTGTAATACTAATTTCATTGCCATAAAATATAAGCAAAGAATTATATCTCAGTCTGGAATTAAGATTAGGTAATTGGTTGATCTTGTTAAATAGGATTTAAAGATTTATATTTTGATGAGTGTGTGTAGAAGAGCTAAGATTAAGGTGCTGTCAGAGGCAATGGGTGACCCTATAGCTGAATAAGCTAGTATGCATGATTATGTTGTTGAAATTAATAGGTCTAATCCAGGTACAACTTGCTTTGTTGAGTGTGAAAGGGGTAGTGAGCAAGGGAAATAAAAATTCAAAAGATTCTATGTTTGTTTTAATGCTACAAAAGAAGGATTCAATGAAGGTTGTAGAAAGATTATTAGGTTAGATGGGTGTTTTTTGAAGGGTCCTTGCAAAGGTCAATTGCTATGCGCTATATCTAAAGATGGTAACAATAAAATGTTTCCTCTTGCATGGGTGATTGTTGAAATAGAGAATAAATGCAATTGAAAGTGGTTCATTCAACATTTACAAGCTGATTTGCTGTTGGGAGATGGAAAAGGACTAGTCATGGTCACAGACATGCAAAAGGTAAATTCACTCTATTACTTTATTTATATGATGTTGTTTTATTGGCCATTATGTCAAACTAACTTGTGTGATTTGTGTTTGAAAATGTGTAAGGGTTTAATAGGGGCTGTCCATGAAGTACTACCTGAAACTGAGCATAGAATGTGTGCTCAACATATTCTATCTTCTAGGAGAAAAAATGGAAAGGGGAAGAAAGAAGAAAAAAATTATGGGAGTGCGCATACTCAACATTTAAGGCTGAATTTAAGGATAATCTGAAGGAGATGAATAAGCTTGGCACTAGAATTATTGAAGAGCTACTATGTTATCCATATCAAAATTGGTGTAGAGCCTTCATTAGGGCTAAGACCAAGTGCAATACAGTAGAAAATGATATATTCAAGACCTTTTACTCATGGATTTTGGAAGCAAGATTTATGACTATAAGATCAATGTTAGAGGAGATACAAAAGAAAGTCATGGAGAGAATAAAAGTAATGATAGAGTTTTGATCAAAGTGGCCGGGTGACTGATATTTCTCCAGTAGCACAAGAGAAGTTGGATCGTAACAAGATGCATGCAGGCAACTGTATTGTAATATTTAATGGCCAAGATGGGTTTGAGATTCAAAAAGGCAAGTATGGTCACACAGTTGATTTATCAAGAAACACATGTTCATGCAAGTATTGGGAACTAAAAGGAATACCATGTGCGCATGTACTACATGTAATATTTTTTTGCAAACTAAATCGTGGCCAATTTGTGTCTAAATGGTATCATAAAGAGACATTCAACAAAGCATATTCCACATTCCACAGTCATGCAGCCTGTTGGGGGGGGGGGGTTTATTATGGCCCGAATCAAACTATCTAACAATTGAGCTTCCTGAAATTGTCAAAAAACCTGAAAGGCCAAAGCTAAAAAGGAGAAGAGATAAAAGTGAGCCTAAGAAAGCAAAGAGTGGGAAACTATCCAGAAGTGGAGTGAAGATGACATGTTCATTATGCCACACAAAAGGGCATAATAAGCAAAGTTGTCCTACAAGAGGTCAACCAAGACAAGAGGTTTGTTAAGTTTTGCAATCACTCTATTGATATGCAGTATGGAAGACCAACAATGAGAGTGGTACATATGCCTTCTGAGATAACCAAATCATCAAACATTACTGGGGACTTGGGCTTCAAACCACAAGGTCTAAGATGGAATGGCAAATCAGCCATTACGTCAAGGCAAGTTCAACAACAAAGGGATGCACAAAAGGTTGGCCAACACTGCAGGCAATATCCTAACTCAAAGTTGAGGAAGCAACACCAGAAGCAATGTCTAGTTTAACATGTTTATGTATTTAATAACATATAACTTTAAGGAAGCTAAGATAGGTTTATGACTATTGTATTTGGCAGAATTGCTTTTTTTTGGTGCCTAGTATATATGGAAATGGAACAATTAAACACTTGACAACACCTTTAAAATATGGCTCTACATAAACACAAACCATGTCTATATATGTGTTTATGCTTTTAATATATTATGGTATTATTGGAACTTTTGTGTTCTCTGTGTTATTGAAAATGTAAAACTTTAATAAGTATGTGTTTAGGCTATTTTGAGTTTTTGAACAATTTCGATTCACTTAAAATGAACAACAAGTTTCCATTTTCATTACTAATTTAAATATTACATTACACTTAATTGGTTACAGTCAAAGAAACACATGTTCAGACCAATCTTCTACAACCTAAGATGTTAACAACAGTTAACCTAAAATGCAACCTACTACATCACCTCTAAACTACATATTAGCAACAAATCTACACCAAACACATCACCCTATTACATTTTACATGCTATAAATAGAATCAAAATAATAACTATTCCCATAAACACAAAACGATGGCGGCTTTTCCTTGCTTTTTCTCTATCTCTATTAGCTTTAGCCTCCTTTATTCTTTTCAATAAACCCAAAATCACGTTTCTTGCTTACTCACCCATTGGAGGATCAAACCACATAAGTAATTGCAACCCTACATTCTAATTCAAAGCAAAAAAAAAAAAAAACCTCAATTCAAAAAATAAATAAACATGCACATAAACACCCATAAAATTTAGAACAAAGAGCCATTATTTCAATAACCATTTACCCCATAGTTTCTACACCTAAAAAACCTTCGTCCAGGGTATTCGTCCAAGATATCTTTAACGGTGCCACTTTTCCATAGTGACAAATTGGGAGCTTGTATTCTGGGATTTCTATAGTTGCTGCGTGGTAGATCGACGAGAGATGAAGATTGAAGGAGAGAAAGAGCTTTTTTCTTCCCCAACAATGAAGCTTTTGAGTTTACTAAAGAATTTCAATTTGATTTCAGTTCTTCACTCAGCTACTAAGAGATCAAAAGGTTAAAATCAATTTTAACCTTTAATGAGGGCAAAGAGTAAAACAAGGGTCAAAGAAGATGATGACTAGACTGCCATAGGTCCATTCTTTTATCATTCACGCACCTCATTTGGTTTGAACTCATGCTCTAATCCAACGTGGCATCCCATGATTGATTATTATAAGTAAATTACATTTTTAGAGGTTAAATAGAAGAAAAATAAAAGTTCAGAGGTGATATGGAACAAAATAGAAGTATAGGGGTGAGATCGAACAATTTGGTAAAATTTAGGGGTGAAATAGTGCATTTGGCCAATATTTTTTCAATTATTGATCTTCTTCTTCAATCAAATGCTTTTTTTCCGTCTTCTTCTACTTTTTCTTCGCCCATTTTTTCCTTTTTTTCAACTCTGATCTCTTTTTTTTTTTGCCATGGATATTCTTATTCAATTAAATATTTTTTCCATCTTCTTTTACTTTTTCTTTGCCATGATCTTTTTCCATTTTTTTTAACTCTAATTTTTTTTTGCCATAGATCTCCTTTTCATTGAGTTAAGCCCGTAACCTCTTTTAGGACTTCGTTCCAAAGATGACATAGATGACTGAGGCATCTTTAGATGGAGCCAAGCAAGGCCGATTCTGCCTTGAGGCAGATGATGCCACTGCCTCAGGCCCCAAAAAAATTAAGGTCTCAAAAAAATTAGGGTATATATAAAGCCTCAAAAATATTAGGGTATATAAGGCTCTCAAAAAAATTAAGATCCTAAAAAAATTAGGATATATAAGGCCCAAAAAAATTAGGGTATATAAGGTTGCAAAACAATAAGGCTCCAGAAAAAATTAAGGTATATAAAGCCCAAAAAAAATTAAGGCCCTCAAAAAATTAGGCCACTTGCCTCAGACCCCCTATTCACTTGATCGGGGCCTTGAGCCAGGTTAGGTCACTTCGATCACTCTATTAAGTGCTTGACTGGACCAAAGGCCATGTCTTTGCAATTATTCTTTTTTTTTAAAAGATCAATATGACAATGGAGAATAACACTGCCCCTAGATTTACGTCTATAAGTGTCTTTGTTGTTTTTTTTTTCATTTTGGTTCTTTGTTTCATTATCTTTTAATTAATTTTGTTTGCTTTTGGGGTTTCTTAGGGAAAAGTACGGAAAACCACTTTGTGGTTTCAAGGTTTTGCAATTTTAAGTATATGTTTCATTTTTTGATCATTTGGGTCTTGTGTTTGTCGTTGTTTGATGATTTCTAGTATATGAAGGTAATGTCGTTAAATGAGTTGGCCACATTGTATGACCTAACTAAAAATAATTATGGGGAAGTTCGAAAAACCACCCTGTGGTTTCAAGGTTTTGCAATTTTAAGTATGTGTTTCACTTTTTTGACAATTTGGGTCTCATGTTTGTTGTCGTTTAATGATTCCAATATATGAGGATAACATCATTAGACTCATTTAACGATGTTAGCCTCGTATACTAGAAGTTGTCGAAAAATGAAACACATACGTAAAATTGCAAAACCTTGAAATCACTATATGGTTTTCCATACTTTCCCCTTTTTATAATGAAACATATAAATATATGTTATGTTGATGAGAAATTGAAAGAAATCTGCATATGCAAAAGTAGGCTAAAAATACATGAATTTTGCTTTTTTTTTTTAGTTTTGTTTGTTTCCATATCCAGAAATGGTGATACATATCAAATATTGTGATTTGAAAGATTAAGTAATTTGATTAATTGGGTAATGATTTTATATTATATAAATATATTTTTTTATATATTAATTAAATAATATATTAATTATATACTAACTAAATTATAAATATATATTAATTATAAATTATATATTAACTATATGTTAATTAAATTATATATTAACTGTGTTGAGAAGGGAAAATGATGCCTATCTATAGTGATATTAGAAAGGAAAAAAGAACAAAAAAAATTAGAACAAAGATAAAAAAAATGAAAAGAAAAAATATAAAGAAGTTGTAGCGCAAGACCAAAAAATGAAAAAAAAGTGAAAAAGCGGAAGGTTCAAAATGAAAGAAACCAAAACACAGAGACAATTTTGAAAAGGAGTTGATCAAAGTGTTCACCCACTGAAATTTCCTCCTTTTTTTTTTAGGCTTAACTGTTTGCTTTGCATCTTTACTTTTTTCTTTTCATTTTTACAGTTTTTATTCTTTTTGTTCTTTTTTTTTATTTTTGTTATTATTATTATTTTAATTTGATATTATTATTCATTCCTCTATTTTTTTTCTATTTATTTATTTATTTTTTTTATTTTAGAAAAAATTATATAAAAAATCCCAACCTTTTGGGTACTTTCAAATTAAACCCGATTCAATTTTTTCTATCAATTAAAATCACAGTCTTTCAAACATTAACAAAATAAACCCTCCGTTATGAAATCCGTAATAAAGTGCTGACGTGGCAGTTAGTGGGCCTATTTTTTTGACATGTTGAGACCTACAGGTGCTAACTGGATTAATCTTTATTAAACTTGCAAAATAAACCCCAACCTTTGTTAAACTTGCAAAATAAACCCTAACATAAAATATTTAAATAATTTTATTAAAATTTTAAAATTATTAAAATTATTAGAATAATTTTAATAAAATAAATAATAGAAATAAGTATAAAATTCAATGCTTTATTATTAATAAAATATTCTTAAATATTTAAAAATTTTCTAAGAATTACAACACATAATTTAACATATACTTTAAAATTAAGAAAACATAAAAGTATAAAAATTCAAAAATTACTAAAATGCATAACCTATTAGTGATAATTAATGAAATTGTTTTTGCGATTAATTTTCCTCTAATTTAATAAAATTAAAACTAAAACTAATTTATACAAAAATTATTTTTATTTTTATTTTATATATTTTATTATAAATATTTTTTTACTGTATTTTTTAATTTTTAATATTTTAATATTTTTAAACTTTTCATATTTTTTTATTGTAAAAGCACATATTAAAAAATTTCATAACAAAATACTTAAATTATAAAGATAAAATAAGTTTTTGTTTTTTAATAAAATAGTTTTAATTAGGGAAAATTGGAGTAGAATTTATCTCAAAAAATTTCACCAGTTAACAATAATAGTTTTTTCATTTTTTAATTTTTTTTGAATTTTTAAAAATATTTTATTAATAATAAAGTATTAAATCTCTCACTTATTTCTTTCCCTCTAATTTAATAAAATTAAAACTAAAACTAATTTATACAAAAATTATTTTTATTTTTATTTTATATATTTTATTATAAATATTTTCTTACTGTATTTTTTAATTTTACTATTTTTAAACTTTTCATATTTTTTTATTGTAAAAGTACATATAAAAAAATTTCATAACAAAATACATAAACTATAAAGATAAAATAAATTTTTATTTTTTTATAAAATAGTTTTAATTAGGGAAAATTGGAGTAAATTTGATCTAAAAAAAATTTTCATCAGTTAACAATAATAATTTCCCCTTTTTTAATTTTTTTAATTTTTAAGAATATTTTATTAATAGTAAAATATTAAATTTCTCACTTATTTCTATCATCAAATTGGAGTGAAATTAATCACAAAAATAATTTCATTAGTTATCACTAATAGGTTATCCTTATCCATTTCAGTAATTTTTTTTGAATTTTTATATTCTTATATTTTCTTAAATTTTAAGTATATGTTAAATTATGTGTTGTAATTTTTAGAAAATTTTTAAATATTTAAGAATGTTTTATTAATAATAAAGCATTGAATTTCATACTTATTTCTATTATTTATTTTATTAAAATTATTCTAATAATTTTAGTAAGTTTTAAAATTTTAATTAAAATTATTTAAATATTTTGTGTTAGAGTTTATTTTACAAGTTTAACAATGGTTAGGGTTTATTTTGCAAGTTTAATAAATGTTAATTCAGTTAGCACCTATAGGTTCTAACGTGTCAGAAAAATGGGCCCCACTAATTACCACATCAGCACTTTGTTAGGAATTTCATAACGGATGATTTATTTTGTTAATGTTTGAAAAGTTGTGGTTTTAATTAATAGAAAAAATTAAATAATATTTAATTTAAAAATATCTAAAAGGTTGAAATTTTTTATATAATTTTCCCTTAATATTATTATTCTCATATAATTAGAAATAATAGCAAATCTAGGAGTTGTTTATACGTGAAAATTAGAAAACATTCTATTAGAAATAAAATTAGAATTTATTGTTCATATTTAGATAATTTTCTTAAATTTTTTAAAGAATTTATATTTTTGAATTTAAAAAAAAATTGAAGACCTAATTTATTATTCTTAGGATCACATAATGAAAGGTTAAAAACTGGAGGGACCTAAATAGCGAATGTAAAACTAATAATCATGGGTAAGGGGTGGTGGGGTGAGGTCCACATTCGAGGTAGTTTCAAAGGCGGGGTCCGCTGCGGGGTCAGTGGGTCCGACGAGAGTGGGGAATTCGAGGCATGAGAAGGGGAAAAGGACAAAAGAATTAAGAAAAGATGGTAAAAGGTGATGTAATGTGTGTTGAGTGAAGGGCAAGGTGGTAGAGAAAAAGTGAAACCCATGGTTTTGGAAGAGCAGAGTAATGCGGTACATATGTCTAGTTGCAGCAAGTACAGCTTATTAATTATTGTTTCTTTATTTTATTCAATTTTAAAGGAGATCAGTAGTTGTACCATAATACCTTCGCCTTTGGCGCGTGTGCTTCCGGCTTTTCTTTTAATTAATATTTTTAAGAGCTCTTAATTTAAGGAAAGACCCCTTAATTTATTGAAAAATATTTATTTATTTATTCAGAGTATATTATGTTTTATTGTGGAATGGAATGTCTGGTACATATAAATATTTAATTATAATATTTCTAATATTTATTAATCAAATATAAAAATATATGTCATATTTTTGTAATTAAGCATAATATTATAAGAGTAGCTATGTTATTATATATATTTTTTAATATTTTTAAGTGTAAACATGGTATTTTTTATATTATTTTTATCAGTCAATAATTTGTATCCTCATTGTAGTCTAAAGTTGATGTCAGATTTTTAAATATTTTTTTTTATATTAGACTAAATTGAATTTTCCTTAAAAAATTATAATTAAATCTTATAAATTAGTGTTTATATGAATATATAGATCCTCCATCTTAATAGCTATTTAAATTGTCATTAGTTAGTCCTTATATAAATATATGAGTTTTTTTTTCAATATATTCTAACACAAAAATGATGATATGTTGGTCAGCAAATTTCTACTTTAAGTTTTTCTCTCTTCGGTCAACAATTTTCACCTTTAATTATCTTTTTTTTGTTGACTATTAGAATATATATATATATATATATATATATATATATATATATATTTGAAATAATTTTTTGTTAGTTAACTTATAAAATTATTTTTTTAATTATAGGACTTAATTTTAAATTTTAAATTCTTTAAAAAGTTCAATTTAGTCTAATTTAAATAAGTAAAAATTAGAATTTACTACAAAAATTTGTAACAAATAAAAAATCAGTAATATAATTTATTTTAATAAACTCTAATTATTTTCACAATTGAATTTTGTTTTTTTAAATAGTTAATGTTTTAAAAACAGGATTGATGCAAATTAACTTTTAAAATGATGCAAATTAACTTTTAAAATATCATTGAAAAATAATAATACTTTTTTTTTTACGTTGAAAGAATTTATTAATGAGATCAATGAATTGATTAATTGAGATTCACTTCCCGATAATTAAACAAGTAAAAAAGCAAAATGATTTGCTCTACCTACAACAATTTTTTTTTTTTTTTTTTTCATATGGCCTAGTAATTTACAGGAGAAAGAGGGCGTAACGGAAAGAGGGATGTAACTCCACTCCCAACTTTTAAAGGTTCAGCTCATAAGCCACTTGAGCTAGTAAAGACAGACAACTACAAGACTTGAAACAATAATAAAGAACTAAATAATTATGGCCAAACACATACTTTCACTCTTCAACTTTTTATTCGTTTTGATATTATACGAGTTAAATAGAATAAAAAATACAAATTGAAAGGTAAAAAGGTTTAAAATAAAAGTTGAAATGTTAAATAGAAAATAATAAAAGTTGAGGAATGTCGGAGGTTAATTGTATAAAGTTTAGAGATGAAACTATGCATTTTAAGGGTGAGATTTGAACCAAAACCGACCAAACCTATAATCGAAATATACAAAACTTCAAACCGAAATCGAACTGAATATATATCAGAACCAAATTGATCTGAACTTGTTCAATTCGGTTTAATCGGTTAACCGATTTATCAATTTTATTTTTTGAAATAATTTCTAAAATTGTATTTATCAATTTAATATTTTTTTAAAATTATTCATTAATAATATAACTATAAATATTTTTTACTTATAATCTTAATATTTATACATATTTTTCTAAATTAATATTTTTTATATAATATTTTATTATATATATAAATATTTCGGTTTTCTGTCAGTTAGACTCTAAAATCGAACCAAAAAGTGAAAACCGTATTTTACCCACCAAATGAATCAAACCAACCAAAACTTTACTCGCCAACTGAACAAATGACTCAAAATGGTTCGATTAATTTTAAAAATTTCAGTTCAATCGGTTAGACCCTAAAATAATAATACCCTTTTTTTTTTTTACGTTGAAAGAATTTATTAATGAGATCAATGAATTGATTAATTGAGATTCACTTCCCGATAATTAAACAAGTAAAAAAGCAAAATGATTTGCTCTACCTACAACAATTTTTTTTTTTTTTCATATGGCCTAGTAATTTACAGGAGAAAGAGGGCGTAAAGGAAAGAGGGACGTAACGCCACTTCCAACTTTTAAAGGTTCAGCTCATAAGCCACTTGAGCTAGTAAAGACAGACAACTACAGAACTTGAAACAATAATAAAGAACTAAATAATTATGCCCAAACGCATACTTTCACCCTTCAACTTTACTCAATTAACCTCTACTACTCTCTAACTTTTATTATATTCAATTCAATCTTCAAACTTCTATTATGAACCTATCTAACTCCTATAATACATAAAATTGAGGTATTTTATAAATTAATATTGATATAGATACAAGCGAAACTTATATAAATTAAAATAATGTCTAATGAAAAAGTGAATATAATTAAAAATAAATTTTTATAATTTTTAATATTTGTTTTAATATAATTTATATTTTTTTGAAGATAACTTTAGCATTTTATGTGTTTAAAATCATTTGAAATTAAATTTTTATTCGTTTTGATATCGTACAAGTTAAATAGAATAAAAAATACAAATTAAAAGGTAAAAAGGTTTAAAATAAAAGTTTGAATGTTAAATAGAAAATAATAAAAGTTGAGGGATGTCAGAGGTTAATTGTATAAAGTTTAGAGATGAAACTATGCATTTTAAGGGTGAGGTTTGAACAGAAACCGACCAAACCTGTAACTAAAAATATATAAAACTTCAAACCGAAATCGAATCGAATATATATCATAACCAAATTGAACCGAACTTGTTCAGTTCGGTTTAGTCGATTAACCGATTTATCAATTTCATTTTTTGAAATAATTTCTAAAATTTTTATTTATCAATCTAATATTTTTTTTAAAATTTATTCATTAATGATATAACTGTAAATATTTTTTGCTTATAATCTTAATATTTATACATATTTTTCTAAATTAATATATTTTATATAGTATTTTATTATATATATATATAAATATTTCGGTTTTCAGTCGGTTAGACTCGAAAATCGAACAAAAAACTGAAAACCGTATTTTACCCACCAATAAACAGAACCAACCGAACAAATGACTCAAAATGGTTCGGTTTATTTCGAAAATTTCGGTTTGATCGGTTAAACCCTAAAATTGAACTAAAAACTAAAAACTATATTTTACCCACCAAATAAACTGAATCAACCAAAATTTCACTCACCAATCGAATGGATGACTCAAAACGATTTCAGTTCAGTTCGAAAACTTCGATTCAGTCAGTTTTTGCACACCCCCTAATGCATTTAGCCAAATAATTATAGTAGCCAATAAAAACAAGATGTGATTAAATAGTAAAATAATATTTTGTAGTGTTTTTTTTAACAATTAGCTTAAATGAGTATGTCTCGTAATCGAGAACGGAAGAATAAAAAAATTAGAAAATCAAACCTATTTTCAATTAAATATTTTAATCCTGTAACCATGAATTTTATGGGGATTACATTATATTAAAAACTTAGTTTAGTTTTTGAATTCTGACCATAAAATTCTGTTTTCTAAGTTAGAAAAAAATTAAAAAAATAAAAAATAAAAAATAAAAAAGAAAATAAGAAGAACATATGAAGACAAACAAGCCCCTTGACTCTGATGGCGTAAACGTTAAACTAGACGCGCAATATACGAGCGTAGGCTCCTAAATCTTGACGTTATGTTTTTTTCCGTCTCTAGTAGGGTTAGTGGCATAAAGATCTTAGCGTCTAAAACGCCAGAATATATTAACAAGTAAAATATCCATTCATATCAAATAAAATTACTCAAATTGCCATGCAAGTAAAACATTCAAATATTATGAAGAAGGGCGTTTCGTAATTTAGTAATTAGTAGAAAGGCAGTTAAGTCATAGTAGAGATGCAGGCTTTTATTTGAGCCAATGGATTCACTTCCACGGATTCCTGATACCTGCCGTTGTTTATAGTCCAAAACTTTGATCCTTTCGCTATAAAATCTCGTCATTTTATTTCACTTTATTGGATCCAAAAGAAAACATCTCTTTTTTCTCCTGCTCTTCTTCTTCTTGACCTGGTTCACTTCTCAACAGCAATAAACCACACAAAGAACTAAAGAAAAAGCAACAGAGTTTTAATGGATTCAAGTTCGGGGCCGACAAGATTGGCTTGTTTTCTAGAGGAAGATGATGGGTTGGCTTCTCTTGCTGGTACGGAAGCTGGGTTTTCAGAGAACCAACAAAAGCAACATAATCACCACCACCACCCAGTTTTCTCTCGGTCACTTTGTTACGGGAGGAGAAGCAGTATAAGGAGTATACCATCATCTTCTATATCTTCTCCAAGATCTGCTAGGTTTTATGATGCAAGATTCGAAGATCATTATGAGCAACCTCATTTCTTGGAATATTGTTTTCTTTGCAAGAAACCACTTGGCGATAATAGAGACATCTTCATGTATAGGTAATTCTTTTACCTCTCCAGTTGAAATTACTCTGTGTACTGTTGATATTTTATATGCACATAGAAAAAAAAAAACTTTAATTTAGGTATTGTGGTCCTTGATGTTGAACCTACTCTAAATGCCTTTGAAATTTTTGTTGTTTAATCATAATTTCATTAAAATAAAAATCTTGGATGGGAAAATTGCAAGCAAAGTTTCAATGTTTTCGTTTGAAATAATTTCTGTAAATGGTAAAAAAATCAATTTAGTGAAAAGATGATCTTTTATATAAAAATTTAATTTCATATTTGTTATGATAATTGGAATTTTAGTGATTTGGGTGGTAATTTTCTTATGATGAAATTTTTATTACTATTATTTATGCAGAGGGGACACTCCATTCTGTAGTGAAGAGTGCAGGCAAGAGCAAATAGAGATAGATGAAGCCAAAGACAATAATAGGAATCTATCTTCTTCAATGAAAGCATTAAGGCAAAAAGAGCAGAGGAGTTCATCAATATCTCCCACTAAAGCCCAGAATTACCCTTCCAGAAGAGGCACAATAGCTGCAGCTTGAATACACAAAAATAAAAAAGAAAAATAAATATAAAAAAAAATATATGCGTAGTAGTATAGAGAGACTTCTCTTTTTATATACAAGCATTTCCACTTCAAAAAAAAAAAAAACAGAAGAAAGTGGAAAACATGTAAAAATGGTATATGGTTTGATGATGGTTTTTGCCTACCAGCTTCAAAGGGCCGTGAAGAGGATTCTTGAAGGAGGACAAGAAGATTCTGGGGATTTTTTTTTAAAATTTCTTGTGCTTTTTTTTTTCTTTTTCTAACTTCCATGACTGTAAATTTTACATGTATGAGAATTAAGAGGCGTGTGTACGAGCGTATCTGGCTCTACTTTTCTTTTTGCTTTTTCTGCTCTTTTAATTTAAAGGGCTTTTTTTTTCTTTTTTTATGTTATGAATGTTGGGAACTAATGTGCTTCAACCAAGAATGAAGACAGAAATTTCCTTCTCAAAGCGTTGCTGAAAATTGTTACTGTCCCTCTGCTTCTTTCTTTGATGTTCATTTTCCTCAATATGCTTTTACTGGAGACTTTTTGGCCTTTTGAGACAAGGTGGGAAGGTTCAAAGGTAAAGATAGTGACTTTCGCTTTCCTGGTAACCCGGAAGAAAATGGTAAAATTTGAACAATAATAATGGTAACGTCTTTTACCATATGGTGAATAATTGAAAAGAAGCTTTGATTAGTCACTATCTTATGTATATATAATAATAATAATAATAATAATAATAATTTGGCAAAAAAAATATTAATAATTTGATAGTCTATTGCGGTAGTTGTGATATTTTTTTGGCCAATTAATTGTGATAGTTTTTTATTAGTTTGTATGATTGTATTGGAATTATTGCAATCTCCCAGCATGAAATTAAAATGAAAATAAAAAGTCTATGTGGAATGTATCAATTTACATTACAATCAAACCTAATTTATAATCTTTAATCAATAATACCCACTTAATATTAATCAATAATATTGATGAGAATTAAATTTATGATCTTTGATCATGAGATCTCAAATGTGTTGTAGTTCTTTAGCACCCAATCCATTGCCTATGTTCTGCTTTCTGTGGAAAAGCTGATTGAGATCAATAATGCTTAATTATAGTTTGCTATTGATTTAGCTAGTGAGAGATTTATAAGCAAAATTGGCCATATGGATAGGTCAGTTCTATAAATCAAAACACTAAGAAAGTTGTTTATGCAGTAATAAGCAATAATAGAGGCAAAATTTGACATATCAGGATATCACACAAGTGGCTTTAAAAAATAATACTAATTACAATAATTTATATAATTTTTCCTGTTTATCCTTTTTCTTGTAAAACAAATAGAAATATCATTTGTTTTCTGTGAAACTATTTATGGATTTTATGGTGCATATGCATTTTTTTCCTATGATTTTATTTATGGTGCTAAAACTGCCAAGCAGATGTTGACTTGGGAAATGTAAACTTTCTAGGTCTTTGGCATTATTGTCATACCTCGGCTAGCATTATTGTTGCCGTTGTTGTTTTTTTTTTAAATATATGATATTTCTGCTATTTAGTAGCTCTAGAAATTGACATTGTAAACAACTAAATACTAAATCCAACTTAGCTTTTATTGTAAATAATTTATTTATTTTTTTATCAAAAGAAAAAAAAAAAGAAGAAAGAGTAGAGTGTCAATCGAATTTATCAAACTCCTATTAGTATTAAAAATTATAATTTTATAAATTTAATTAAATTTTAAAATTTAATAAAATATTCTAATTTTGACAATTTGTTATAATTATAAATAATTTGTATTTCAATCAAATTTATAAAAAGAATATACTTAAGGCCATTTTAGAAAAAAAAATCTCAAAATCACATGTATTTTTTAAAAATATTTTAACAAAATTATATATTGTGCTAAAATTAAGGGTGAACATCAAGTTGATTAAAAAAAACCATCATTAAGCAAAGGAAAAATGTACAAAAATACCCTTAATATTGTACCGTAATCTTACATTTGCCACTAACTTTTTCAAGGTGTAAATACATCTTTGTGTTTTGAAAAAACCATATATTTAAGTCTCTTTTACAATCAGTGTTAATTTTAATAATTAGTGGGATTCATTGTTACTGACATTTGAAAAGAAAATCATTAGATAAAGATACATTTTTTATCCTAACATTTGTAATAAGGAATAATTCTACCCCTAAAGAAAATATTATACAAATTCATCCCTTACTATCTCAAAAAATTAGGAATATTTAAAGAAATTAAACTCATCTCATCCTATATAAAATTTTACTTTTTTTAATCACTCCCAAAATAAAAAATACATTTATTTATTTATCTATCCATCTCATCCTAATTTGTTGCATTTTAAAAATATTTATTAATTTTTATTTTGACAGTGAATAAAAAAAGATAAATTTATACAAAATGAAATGAATTTTTTATTTAAATATTTCTAATTTTTTAAATGGGACAAAATTTTAAAAAAAATTCACAAAATATTAGATGTAAATTATTTTAATATTGTATTAGTATTATTAGATTTCATGAGTATAAAGAACAAATGGCTATTTAATATTTTTATAAGATAAAAATTTAATGTTTTTGAAAAATTTCTATGTAAAAATATTTTTAAATTTTCTTTAGAGGTAAATTTATTCCTTATTATAAATATTAGGGATAAAAATGTATTTTTATTTAATCATTTTTTTGTGCATGTTAGTAACAGTGGACCCCACTAATGGTGAGAATTAACACCACGCTTAAATGTATGATTTTCAAAATGATAAATGTGTATTTGCACCTCAAAAAACATTAGTGGTGACTATGATATTAAGGCACAATATTAAAGGTGTTTTTATACCATTTTCCTTAACCAAATAAATGAAAATTTCTAAATTTCTAACTGAACTGAACAAAACTATAGTGTCTAATCGAACTGAAATATTTCTATTCAATTTGACTAATCGGTGTGGTGATTTTATTATTAAAAATGTAAAATTTTGATTCTTAAATATTATTTAAAGTATATATTTTTAATAGTACAACTAAAAATATTTTTATTCATAATTTTGTTATTTATATACAATTTTTTTCTAAATTAATATATTTTATGGTATATATAAAAAAGAAATTATCAATAAATAGAATTTTGATTTGGTTCAAAATTAAATCAAAATTTGTTAATCAATACTAAATTGAACTGATATTATTTTAATTAGGTTCAGTCTAACCATATATTGGTTTTGTTCATTTTTTTCAATTAATTTAATTTTAACTAAATCAATCCTCAACCTTAATTAAAATTATGAATATCTGATTAAATTAAAATATTTTATTAAATTTTAAATATTAAAATAAGTTTACAATAAATCACATTGTAATTTATGATATTAATAATTCTTTATTAAAAGTGTACGCTCAAAATCAAGTGGAACTAATTCAAAGCAAAAAGACCCTCAAACAATTCTTGGTGTTGAAGGGAGGATAGCCCACATGGGTTAACAACCCTTTCTATTTCCCCAACATTAGATTGATTGGATTTTTTCTTGGTTATTGCCAATGTCTCAAAGCATGTTGGAGATCGATAAAGTTGACTTGGAAAGGCACCAGCGAACTAACTACCCACCCTTGCCCAGTGTTTTTATTCACTCGCAAAGTATCATATTTTGACATTTTAGCTTAAATTGCTTCAATTATTAGTTAAAACATGTGCCCATGTTCACTTCATTCGAGCATAGTCTGAAAAATAAGGTCGTGGTTTGGGCTCTGACTCCTTAAAACTGAGCTTATTTTCATGTTTTTGTTTACAGAGGCATAGAGAACTAAGAGAAAATATTTTATTTATGAATAATAATAATAATAATAAAAGTAATTTGAACTAATGATATATTTTGATGCAAGAAATTTGAATATGGATTTGAATTTTAATAAAAAAATTTATTTGGTAACTACATATATTTGTTTTATGGTGATTTCAAAGAAATTCACAATGAATTTAATAGCTTATTTAATGAGGATTTGAAATGACGTGTAATTACGTATTATTTGAAATCCTTATATTTGAAATGTAAGATTTTAAATCAAATGCTTGCATCTAAACATATTCTTATTTATTTTTGTCAAGATCACTGGGGTAAGCAATTTTATTACCTTCTCTTTGTGTTTCTCTGCTCTGTCTGATTACACTTTTTTTGTTAATCTTTATTATATTAGTCAATTCCTTGTTGTATTTTCTCAATATACTTCAATAATTTTGTCCTAGATACAAAGTGGAATGGGTGGGTGGGTCGTGATTGGTGCTTATAATTTCTTATTATTATCCAAAAACAAGAAAAATATGGCGAGACTGAGAAGAAGAAAAAGAAAAAGAAAAAGAAAAAGAGTTTCAGGAGGAGGCAACTATTAATGAAGGAAAGACCAATGGCAAGGCTGATAGAAGTGAGAAGAAGAAAAAGAAGGACACTGATGCAGAAGAAGCATAGAGCAGAATGATCAGAATAATGATCATTCAGTACCTTTTGTAATTTTTTATACTGTTCCAGCTGAACCTATTTCCAGAGTTTTGTTTTGCTTAATAGATAGTTTCTTTGGTTGCAATCTTGTATTATTCTCTTATAATACGCTTTCATTTGACACTTTTATTGTATCGGTTAGTTTTTCTTTTGTTTGTCTCTTGTCCATTAAAATGCCATTGCAATCTTTTTTTTCCCTCTGTGCAATAAACATGGCATTGTACATAGATGAGTCTGCTTGCTTGGTCTGTCTACTTGCACTCAAATTGGATATAGATATTACGGGCTAGACTGCTTTTTTATCTTGCCTTACGCAAGAGTAGCTAGTTTCTTTTGCTTTCAAAATTGAAATGGACTTACGATTTTATTAAATTATCATTTTTCTTTCAAAGTGGGAAGGAATATTCCATTGCTAGTCCAAATAGTTGTTGTCATCAAGTTTCGTGGTCTTCACGCTATATGAGAACTAGAGCGCACTAGGCCACTTTTTATAAAATATCAAATAATTAATTTAATTATTTTTAAATATTACTACTATAATAATAAATAGCCCTATAGCTGATATATTGTTATTATTATTATAAATATATAGAAAATATTCTAAATTAAAAAAAAACATATACAAAATTATTGTATCAGAAATGTAAAGTATTCTAAATTGGCAAAAATATATATTAGAATTTTATGGTACTCAGTATAATGGAAAGTAGAGTGACAAGTAATTTTTAAAAAATTTAAAGTAATCGGATTACAAATTCTAAAAGCATGAAATCTGGTAGTGTGTATGTTGATATGTTGTATAGCTTTGTTTTATTTTATTTTATTTTATTTTTTCATGATGTGTAGGTGATTGGTGTACATATTTTGTTGTATTAGGTTATTTTGTTTATATTTTGCCCTTAGTCTTTTGTTTTTATCACTTAATGTATATACAACTAAACTTCCTCCCGTCACTAATTTATGATTGTTGTCTATTTAATTTAACTTGATCAATTCATATGTGGATTTGACCAATCGCCTCTTATATATTAGGTAATAAATACATAATATTGCAAGACAAAACCAAAACTCTCAAATATATTCTTTAAAACCAAAAAAAAAACAAAAAAATGAATTGAAAATTAAAAATAAACCAAAACGATACAAGGAAATAAATCAAAAACCAAAAATAAACCAAAAGGATACAAAAAATGAATCAGTAGCCAAAAATAAACCAAAAACATATTCAAAAGAAAATCAAAATAATAACTCTCCTTCAACTATGGAATATTTGGACATAAAATAAAGATTGCATAAATACAACAAACGTACAAAAAGAAACTGTGTGATACGACTACATTGCCATTAATAAAACAAAAAAGTATCAGAAACTTTAAAAAAAAAACCAAAAAGATACCAAAGTAAAAAAGGTATCGGAAACAAAAAAAAAAAACCAAAACGATGCCAAATTATAAGCGCAACATAAAAACGGTATCATCAAAATAATAACTCAAGTTCAACTATGGAATATTTGGATAGAAAATAAAGATTGTATTAATACAAGAAACATACAAAAAGATATTAAATGATACAACTACATTATCATTAATAAAATAAAAAGTGTTATAAACCAAAAAAAATACCAAAATGATATCAAATTATAAAAAAGTATCATAAACGAAAAAAAAAACCAAAACGATACCAAATTATAAACGCAGCATAAAGCAGCAGCATCCTCTTACGACACAACACCAAAAAACTTAAAAATATATTGATTTATTTAAAATTTTTCTATTACAAAAATTACAACTTGCTTATGTCCAAAGAAGATGTGTAGCTTTAAGTTATATTATTTTTTTGTATACTTTTGGTTTATTTTAAGTTTCCTATACAATAACAAAAGGAGACTTTAAGATACAGTCAGGTCTGTGCTCCATTTTCTGTGGATGAGGACTAACAAAATCATTTTCAACATCCTT
Source organism: Mallotus repandus (assembly GCA_949671775.1). Classification (NCBI taxonomy): domain Eukaryota; kingdom Viridiplantae; phylum Streptophyta; class Magnoliopsida; order Malpighiales; family Euphorbiaceae; genus Mallotus; species Mallotus repandus. Next base: position 662 of record CATIWM010006088.1, on the reverse strand, counting down.
TGAATACAAAATCAAATTAAAAACCAAAAAGCAACAAAAAAATAAATTACAAAAAAATAATAACAATATATACTACATCAACACCCTTCATATTTTGTCCACCATGACCGCCAGAATGAGAATGAACAAAAAAGAATCAACATTTTCTACACCCTATTCAACAAAAAATTATAATAAACAAAACATATAAAAAACAAAAAAGTATTTCATAGAGCAATGCATGCTAGTCTCTTTTGACAAAAGCCAATAAAAAATTAATTTAATGATACTAAAAAAATTTTACCTATTTTATTCATAGGATTATATATTTGATTTATTGAAATTAAAAAAAATATTTAGAAAATAATGGTAAATTTATTAAAAAGAAATTGAAAATCAAAAAGAGGGAACAAAAAAATAAAAATAAAAAAAAATTGTATTTCAGTATAAAATGTCAAAAAATTTATGAAATAAAATCCAAAAAAAATATATTGGCTAATGCTCCACTAATATAAAAAAGTTGAAAAAAAAGGAAAAAATAAGAAAAAAAATTTTTTGAAACAAGATGAAAACTAAAAAAATAATACAGAGAAATTAAAAATAAAAATAAAAGGAAGGAGGAAAGAATAAAAATAAAAAAGTAATAAGGAAAAAAGAGAAATAAAAAATAATAAAAAGAAAAT
>CATIWM010006079.1:0-12539 GCA_949671775.1 Mallotus repandus | reverse complement strand
GCCGTGTGACCTGATTCTCGTGAAGATTCACAGCATCCACATGACGACGCAAGTCGCACGGCCGTGCAAGTTAATTTTTCAGCACTACTTCTCCTTGCACCATTCTGGACATTCTTGACTCCCATGCAACTTTCTCCATTGTCCTTCATTTCCTACATGCATGAAAATTAATTAAAAATAAATGAAATAATACTAAAAACAAATAAACATGCAAATCATGCAAAAAGTGCTTAATTGAAAAAAAACTAAACAAAAGAAACATAAATGTAACTGAATTTACACCTAAACCTAATGCTTTGAGTGCTCAAAACAGTGCATTTTTCACACTCATCAATTACACACGACCGTGCATGAAGCCGTGTTCCCATCGGGTTTCTGAAGATTATATGCACGACAAGCTCATGGGTGTGTTTGAAGTGGTGATTGCTTCCGCCCAAGTTAAAGAAAGTATAAGAATTGAGCATTATATCACACATGGTCGTGACCTAAATTGTGCTATAAATTGAAGGACATGTCACGACCATGCTTAAGTCTTGTCGAGCATAAGAAAGTTTTCTTTTTGTTAAAACTCGGAAATTCAACTCAAATTAGGTTTCCATTGAGTTGGGCAACATAAAAGGGGAGCAAAAGGTGTTTTATTTCATTCATTCATTTTGAGAAACACTTTGGAAGATTAATTCAAGGAAGATTAAAGAAGATTTTGGGCAAGAATTCAAGAGTCTATATCATAATTTCTTCTTCTTCATTAACTTCATTAATCATGTTTTTGTGTATCGTCGCATTCTTGCGCAGCTAAACTCTTTTTAGGGTTTGGATTTGTGTAGCTAGTCTATTACTTGTCTAGATCTTAGTTTCCTTTGAAAAAATTAATTTCTAGTCAATTTCACAAGTTATTTATAATTGTTCGTATATTTGATTTTAGGCCTAATTAAATACTTATTTTTGGATAAATTAGAGACAAAGAAAGTTGCATGATTTATCAACTCATAGACTTATAAAACTTAGGAACCTCGATCATGAAAGTAGATGAATCCTTTAGGGAGTAATAAATCGCTAAGAAACATAATGAACCCTAGTTAATTGACATGACCATGAAAATAGGCTGTAATTAACTTGGGTATTCTTAGATGAACTCAAAAGAGACTCTAGGTAATTTGAGTGTTTTACCTTGACTGAATTAATAAGTTGGATTGTGAAGAGATCCTGTGAACCAAGTAATAGTTAGTTACGCAAATCCGGGCTCTAAATTTTTAATTATTGAATTTTAAAAAGAATTATTTCAACTTTAAGTTTTCTTTTCTTGCTAGTTAATTTATTATTCGTTACAATTATTTGATTTTGTTAGATTGTGGAAATATAATTAGGCTAGTACTGGGTATCAATCTTCTCGTAGGAACGATACTCTTACTCTCTCTTTACTACTTGTTGCGAACAGTGCACTTGCGGAATTTGCCTAACAATAACCCTGAATAAACCCAAATAGGGACTAGGTCTGACTGCAACATCTTCAAAGACTGGTATCAGTCTAACAGTAGAGATGGAAATTTTCATCCCGAATCAAGCTTGGTAAGGTACTAACAGCTTGCAACCATTCGTGACAAAAATTGTTGGATTCATGGATCTTTGCTTGCAAGCAATTGGAGATTTGGTGTGGTTGATAGAGTGTATAAGTGACGAGGCGAGCCATAAATGGGCTATTTACGCAGATTGGATGATAAGGCCTCAACAAAAACAAGCAACTTAGACATTTTTGATAATTGTAGAGGTATAACAAGAATATTCATTTCATTTTTTAGTGCATCGGCCGCCCAACGGTGGGTGTTCAAAATGATGGAACCATTTTGAATTTGTTTAGTGGAATGGTAATGGATGTCAAAGAATCTGATTCGAGCCTTGAACATATAATCATTAGGCATGCCACTAGAGGTCCTAACAAAAATGGTTTCTATCATTTCTTTAATTAAAATATGTTGAGATATATACATAGGTGAGCACTTAATTAGCATCATTCCTGTGATTACTTGCCTATCTTCTCAATATTACTGTGCTACATTCAATATATTATGATCTATATAGAATAATTTTTTTTTGGCATATTTGGGTGCATTGCATTTAGCGTCATGCTTACATGCTTACTGATAAATGATAAATATTTAATGAACTTATGTCAATTTGTTCCATATATATTTGATATAGTTTCAGTTTCATCCAAATTTCACTTGAAGCATCCATCTTAGCATCACTTGCATTCTCATAGGAAATTCATCTCTCATGTAAGCACTCCATGTTGTTAGTAACCCACATCCTACCACTGCTGGGTATATATATCGAATATAGATAAAATTATTTTTAATTAATGAAAAAGGATAAAATATTTAAGTGTTGATACATTGCTCTGACTCTATATTTCTCGCTACTTTCTTTAGAGAGTTTGTTTATTGAAACTCCTGCAAGTAGGTCCATTAGAGGCTCGATCTCTTTTTCTTGCGTCTCTTCAGGCAAACCTTTGAACAAATTGATAACATTTATATACACATATATACATAAATAGGTAGGTAAATTGTATGGCTTATTATATTTTCATATCACAACTTTAATATGCTAGTTTTTTTTAAGGAGTAAGGACATTTTATTGAAATAAACTCTCACAAGTTATAATTAAAAAAAGAAAATTAGGAGGAAAAGAAAACTCTTAAACACCATTTGTAACCAAAGCAGCCTTAACACAAGAATGGGTAGCTCTATTGGCAGTTCTACGAATGAATCTAACATGCACATTCTGAAAGTGCTTTAACAAAGCAATACAATCATTACTAACAAAAGTAAAGGAGGAGCGAAAAATAGGATCCCGAATTGCTTGAACAACATTCCAGGAGTCTGATTCCAGAATGCAAATATCCAGCTGAAGTGGCTTTAATCAACTTAGTGCCTCCCTAATACCAATAGCCTCAGCATCTCTAGGAGTGAAATGAAATGGAATCGATTGTGTTCTTGCTTTGATTAAACGACCATCAGAACCACGTAAAATGCAACTAAAACCAGACTTACAGAACTGAGAAGAAATAGAAGCATCGACATTAAGTTTCAATAAATCTCCTTGTGTTTAAACCACACAACATTGCCTTCGCTAACAAACTAATCAGAAGACTCCATATGCGGCGTACTAAGTTTTGTAAGTCGCCACTTATGGACATATTGAGAATTTGAGTAGCAGAAAACAAACATTCCAAACTTTTTGATGTCTGTTAAACCAAAGCCCATAACAGATTGCCACTACAAGCGAAGCTTCATCACTCGAAAGACTAGTGGTGTATAACGCAGAAGTTTAGAGCTAAGACGAAAAATTGAAACTAGAACCTGACCAACAAGCAGATGCCAGAGGACATGAGAATAATGTATGGACTGTTATTTCCTAATAATAACCACATAAAGGACATCTGCCATCAATTGGGACCCTTTTAGATCGAAGAGCATATCTTGTTGGCAAGCAATCACTAGCTAAACGCCACAAGAAATTATGAATTTTTACTGGAACTTTCAAATTCCAAATGATGTTCCAAACTCGATGAGCTGAGCCTCAAAATTCCCCTCTAAGCAACCTGTAATAATTCCTAATAGTAAAATATCCATGTGGAGAAGGCAACCAGTACCAATTATTGCCACAGACTGAAGAATTCAGAGGAGTTTGAAGAATTGAACTTGAATCCCTTCATTAGTTATATTTGTAACTAAATCCACATCCTAACAGCATTGTTCCGGAATAAATAAACTTTGAACCAACACTTCTTTCAAATCAGCAGGTGAAGAGAAAGAAAGACAACCATTATTAGAATTCTCTAACCATGGATCACCCTCGAGTAGATAAACCATTGAAAATTTTAGAGACCAAACTTGTTGGTTGCTCTAAAAATTTCCAAGCTTGTTTAATAATCATAGCAATATTAAAATCCCTTAAGTGTTTGAAACCTAAACTACCATGACTCTTAGGCTTGCATAACCGATCCCAAGACATCCACCTAATGCCCTTTCGTGATCAAAAAACACAACTCCATAAGTATCCATTCATTATCCGTTCAATTTTAGAGCATAAAGATTGAGGCAGCAAAAAAACACTCATAACGTAATTCGATATAGCTTGGGCGACTGACTTTAGCAAGACTTCTTTACCACCAAAAGAGAGTAACTTTAACTGCCAAGAATGAATCCTCTTCCAGACTCTATCTTTAACATATTTGAAAACCTCAGTTTTATTTCTTCCAACATATGAAGGCAAGCCCAAATAGAGCCCTTGATCCTGAACTTCCGTAATCTGTAGTTGACTTTGAAAAAAAACATGGATTCAAACCGTTCGGACCAGGTGCTTTGTCCGGGTGCATACTAAAAACTGCATTTCGAACTTCCAAAGTTGTCACTGGACTCATAAGCAACTCATTTTGTACTTGAGAAATTGAGGGAGTAATACAATCCAACACCTCACTATCATCAGTAACTGTGGATTAAAAAATGGTGCTAAAATATTCAAGAATGATCTGATTAACCCGCTGCCCATCAGACTGCCACTCATCATTATTATCTTTAAGAGAACGGACAAAATTGTGACACTTTCTCCCCGATTCAAAAGTATAAAAGAACTTAGAATTGCAATCCCCATCACGAAGCCAAAATTGCTTGGCTCCTTGTTTACAGAAAAATTCTTGCTGATGAAGAAGATCATCATGCTGAGCTTCAACAGCAAAAAACTCATTAACACCAGATGAATTAGATCGAGAATGAAGAGCTTGAAGACGCGAATGACAAAGACTAAGATCCTTTGTAAAATTCTTAGAGAGTGATTTACCCCAATGAGCCAAAGCTATAGAACACGCAACAATTTTATCTGTAATAGAACCATCAGAACGCGCCAACCAGTTATGAGATATAATATCTCGGCATTTAGCAAAAAGAACCTAAGAGTTTTCAAAACAAAAAGGACGATCAAAGTGATGAGAATCTGACCAATGTAAATCAAGAAGCAGAGGAAGATGGTCCAAAGAAGTCACACTCAACATTTTCCCCAGAGCAAACTCAAATAAAGATAACCATGATTCTATAACAAAATCACGATCTAGCTTTTCCCGAACCCAGCTAGGAGAACCTCTTGAACGTTCCCAAGTTTAATCGTGACCCATAGACTGAACTTCAAACAAACCACACGCAAGAATTGTATCTCGAAATCTATTAAGAAGATGAGATGGATAAGGAGCGCCACCTACCTTCTATGAATGAGAAAGAAAGTTGTTAAAATCACCCAAGATGCACCATGGGAGAGAAGAGGCAGCAGCAAGAGAATGGAGAAGATCCCATGAATCGTCCTTTTATTACGGTCAGGGATGCCATCAAATCTAGTAAAGCACCAAGAACCAATATCAGCGGCTGAAACTTTAGCATCGATAAAGTTGCGATCAGAATTTAGAATAGTAATATCAAGTATCTCTCCATAAGAGAGCCAATCCCCCACTCCAACCCACACAGTCCACCACATGAAGAAAATCATAATTTATTTGGGCATTAACCTAATCTAATTTTATAGAAGTAGCCAAAGTCTCACTCAAGAAGATAATATCAGGCTTGTATCTATAAACCAGGTCTTTTAAAACCCGAATTGCACTTGAATTGGCCAGCCCACGACAATTCCAAGCTAGAAAAATTCATGATGATAGGTGGGCCTGGAGTCTAGGTCCCACCTCTGGTCCAATATTGTTAGAATTATCCACAAGCATACTACCAAGCCCATGAGTTTCATCATAATCCTCTCCTTCAAAAGAAACATCATTCTTATATCTCCCTTTGGAGTCTATAATAACAACACCCTCCTTATCCACATCTGCATTTAAAAAAGAACCCTCCCGCTCCACCTTATCATCCAAACTATCTTGAGCATTTGAAAATAGAGGGTTGTTGGCAACAAAGTTCTTATTAACCGCAATCAAAGGAAGTTGGTTAGGATTGAGATTTTCTGTTGTAAAAAAATCTGCGAAGTTTTTACCAAAAACTAGATTAAACTTGCCACTCTTCTCCGATGTAACTTCAACCTCTGATTGAAGCTAATGTTCACCAATGTGGCGTTGAGGTCGACGATTTTGAGCTCTAATCCAATTGCCATATGCTTCTCACAAGAAACAAAAGAGGACTGAAGAATAATATGCTCATAAAACCTTTCAGAATTGCCGATCAAACCACAAACGAAACAAAAATTGGGCAAACGTTCATACTTAAACTCAACCCAGAACCATTCAACTCCCTCCTTTTTTATCTTCATCTTATACTTAAGAGGCTTTCGAACATCAATGGCAACTCGGATACGAGTGAACAAACGCCATATATTTATGAAATTGTCTTGGTCAGAAGAGACAAATGTCCCAATATAATTAACAATATGTTGCAAAACTATGTCTTAATGAAAACCCACAGGAAGATTATGAATATGAATCCAGAAATATGAATGGTGAAATTCCACACAATCAAAAGGAATAGAACCATCATAGTTGCGAAGAAGCAATAGGTTTTGATCAAAAGTCCATCAACCAGAATCAAGAACTCTTGCTAAATCAAGAGAGTGACCAAAGTGAAATAGATATAAATGGTTACCTATATCTCGAATGCAAACTCCCTTCACCATACACCAAAGAGCTGCAAGAGTATTCTTCATAGCGAGAAAATTAATAGACTTAACTGATAAGAACTTACCAATAAGACAGAGCTTAAATCCCTCGGAAGTATTAACCACCGTACCACCCCCGACAACAAGACTACCAACCCCACCATCTTCACCACCTTCATTAATAGTAAAATTCTGATAGCGATTCTCTAGGTTTGCTTGCTCAGAAGAAGAAGATGACGCCATTCAGGGAAAATGACAGATTCGAGAAAAAACCAAATGATAAGAAAAAAGGAAATAGGGATGCAGAAAGAACAAGAGAAAGAGGAAAATAGAAGAAGTAGAAAATTAAAGAAGGCTAAAAGAAAGAACAAAACCAAAAAACCTTGTTATGCAAACAAGACAGAAAAACTCCCCATGGTGGAGAGACATATTTTTTATATATACTAGTATTTAATCACCTGACTGATGTTTTAATATGCTAGTTTTTAGTTTTTTAGCTATGTAACTTTAATTTACATTTGGATAATATTTTTATTTTTAATTCTGTTTGGTGGTTTGGACAATAGAAGCATGATGTTTATGCTAAGCATTTGTCAACCTAGTTGAGATTTTCGGGTGTGTTTCTAATTTTTGGACTCTAGCTTTTTACTAAAAAAAAAAGCTATGTAACTTTAATTTGTGTTCACAAGGAAGTTTTTTAATATTTTCACGATAAATTTGATGTTTGGCAACCACAATGACTATATTCTATGATATTTTTATCTAGTGGAGTTTGTCAATAATTAATATGAAAATTTGAATAAATTTTAGAATGACTGAGACTAGCTCAACAAGATGAAAAAGTAGCATAAAATATGGTGATTCCGATTGCCACATTATCAATTCTAGTCAAAAAATACTAAGGTATTTCTATATTAAAAAAATAAACTAAAGTTAAGTAATTAAAAAAATTAAATTAAAGTTTGTATCAAATTATAAATTAATAAAAAATTTAGTAATTATTTATATAATTTATATATCCTATAGGTGGATTTGGGAACTCATTTATGGATTCCAAAAAATCTTCAATATTTTTACCCTCCATAATTGATGAAAATATTTTTCCCATAGTGAATGATTTATAAAAAAAAATTGTTTTTGTCGTATAACTCATAATTCTCCTTATATAAGCATTTTTCACTAGTAAACTGTGAATATTTTTTTAGATGTAAACTATAAAGTTTTAGTAAGAAAAATTTGCAGGTAGTGGAGCTGGAATCAAATTCTTGAATTTACATCTATTTTAGCTTCTTAAAATTGGGAATTTATTTTGAATAAAACACTTAGAATCTTCATCCCTATATTTTATAAGGATTAAAATTAAATTAGTTCTGGCGATTCCAAATGGCTTAAAGCCATCTAACAAATAGAATCTCATGATTTTATAACATTATTGAGCTTTGCATATGATTGCTCCAAATAAGGAATAAGAATGCTTTTATTTATCAAAATATTCTTACAATAATTTGATTTAATCCATTAAAGCTATCTATTTTGATTTGCGTTTAGCAATCAAATGGTTCATTGAGTCAAATTCTAGTTTGAGATTTTGGACTGATGAATGGATTCTTCCAACTCTTGCTGCTTAATTAGGCATTTCATCAAAGGATCAAGCTGCTTTGGATGATCCAATAGGAAAATATTTAATTAATAATTCTTAGCATTCATCTCATATTAACAACAGCACAGTTAAAGCCAATATTTCTGCCATTTCTCCGATTCATGCAGAGGATGATATTTGTGTTTGGACCAAGGTTCATGATGGTGTTCATTCGGTGTAACATATGTATGACTCTCTTCGTCTGTCTCGTATGGCGGTTCCTTGGCATTCCTTTATTTGGAAGGAATTTTTGCCTCCATCAAGGTCTTTAATTTGTCTTCGAGCATTGCTTGGATATCTTCCAATGGATTATAAGTTAAGACCATCAAGGTGTTCTTTATGTCTTGATCATATAAAAGACATTTCTCATCCTTTTCTGAATTGTTGCGTTTCTTCGGTGATTTGGCAATCTATTAAAAGCTTGTTTGGTAAAACGCTTTTTCTATCGGGCTCTATGTTGATTTTTTCTTCATGCTATACGCCATTCTTTTAGTTCTCAAGTGGCTGCATTATGGTGTTCAGCTCTGACCAATGGTTTTGGGTTATTTGGAAAATTCGGAATTATGCCATTTTTGAGGATCAAAGTCCAAACATTCATACAATGTTGTGTTTGGTGTGGATAGGAATTAAGGAGACAGAATTCTTTAAAGTTTGGAGAATGTTTAATTTGGTAGAGGAATTGAATTTGTTGTGCTCTCTTTAAATCGGTGGTTCCCCCACACTAAAGTTTTGCATGTCATCAAGCAAAAATCAAATTTAAAAATTTTAAAGAACGAACACAATCCACAATAAAAGATTTATAGATTCTAAGACATGCAAACCAATAATACTGAGACTGAAACTTATTTACTAAAGAGGATAATCAGACAAAAATACATCATATATGAATAATTTACTAATCATAACCCAAGCACATAACTCTTTGAAATCCAATGAACGCAACTCTAAAAGAGAAACATTAAGGTCTATAGCTCTTTTTATTCAAAGTCATGGTTGTGAATGCATTTTGCTCTCCATTTCATAATATCTCTTTTTTTTTTCGGGTGAGTACGTTGTACGCTTCATCTCACCATTTTTTTATTCTCTCTAATCAAATCTTTCCACTTTTAGTCTTCCCCCGCCGTTCCTGTATTACTAAACATGGATACCGCCAAGTGGGTCCTTCGGATATTCATACTCTAATTAAAGCATTGGAGTAGATTTAGATCATAAAATTTAAATTTAACTTAACTGTTGCTCTTACTTAAGGAAAACGAGAGATTTTTTTTAAAGCTTTAAACCCGTAAGCATCCTCTCCTAAAATCAAGCACAAATTCAATCTCAAAGTTCATGCTTAGGTATAAAAACTAAATTGCTCATACATAATGACCATGTACAACTATCTTAATTAATAAACCATTCAATAGTTTGATAATGGAACCATAAATGCATACTTATACACCATTTTTCTCTAACTGTGATCGAGCTTCAGTTTTGCATAAAATAAGACTATAAAAAGTTTTTAAAGACAATCTAAGCGAATATATGAAGAAACCGAGTTGAAAATTAGTGAATGTTGAACCATTACCTAATATATAAAATGAACCCTTTTTTTTTATTGAACATGAATAGTGGGAATAAAAAAATTAGCATAATTCCCTCCACACTATCTAAGTTATTGTCCTCAATGACAAAAATAAAACACATACAAAAAAAGTATAAAATAAAAGTGAAATTAAGAATAAAGAGGAAATAGTAAAGGAGAATACTGCCTTGGAATTTGTAGTCCTCTGATAGCGTGCAAGGAGCAGAAAACAAAAGAGCTCGAAACCATTAGCCAAAATACAAACCAAACGGTTAAACGCATAGCATCCATAAGCAAAATAAAGAAAAGAAATAAAAGAAAACAACATTAAATATTCTAAGGAAAATAATAAAAGAAAATTTATAAATCAAAAAGTGTTAAAATGCAAAATGGAAACCATGAGAGTTAAGGAACCATTGTAATTTCCAATGACAGCAAAATGGTGGAAACTAAAATGGGTCATGGTTTTGGAAACCGTGTTGGATCCCTTGGTTGCATCATGCTTAAAATGCAAAAGAAAAGTGAAATAGGATGGGACAAGGCATGTGGATGCTGTGGGACATGCCATGGAAAGTTTGGAAATTTTTTTTTTTGAAAAAAAAGGAAAGTTAAAATTGAAAAAATTACATGAGAAATTGAAAAAGTAACTTGGATGGGACACGATATGTGGATGCCATGTTCATGTACTAAAATAAAATTTTAGGATGGAATTTAGACATGGCATGACAAGCCGTGTGGGACGAGGTGTCAAAAATTCAAGACTTTGCTTGTCAGTGCCACGATTTTAAGGAAACCATGGGACAACTCGTGGGACTTACTGCATGAAAATGGAAAATTGAGTCCAATCGATCATGGCATGGAAATATCATGTTGAAAGACGTGCAACAAGCTACCAAATTTATAAAAATGAATAACACATCCATACGGCATGGCAATGCCATGAACAAAGACATGCCGAAAATCCAAAGACATGACACGGGATGATAAAGTCATGATACAAAACGTGCCATAGGTTCTGATAAATGCATGACCATGGACACGACATTGTCTTGCCATGTCTATAAAAATAAGTCAATATATGAAGAAGGACGTACATGGTCATGGCATAGTCATGACATGCTTAATCTCGTGAGGTGCCGAAAACATCCCATTCACTAACTTCATGAGCCTCTTTTTGTTATGCATTATGAACCTAAATAAAGGAATGAAAAATTAAAAAGCAAAATAAAACATAGAAATAAAAATAAAGTAAAGTTAAATAAAAATAAAAATAATAAAAATAAACATGAAAAGAAGAATAAAATAAAACTGAAAAAAATTCTTGGGTTGCTTCCTAATTAGTGCTAGTTTTAGGTCCTTAGCTTGACCAAATTCCCATTTGATCATTAGGGAGGATTGATTAAAGAATAATCATCCCCTCTTTGAGCTTGTTTGCTTGACACTTGGAAAGAAGAAGAAAATTTCTTAAAATTCATATCCTTCACAACACTTTTAATTCGCCATTCTTTAGTTTCTTTATTTGGAGGCCCCTTTTTCTTCTTAACTTTCTTAGTTGCTTTTGCCTCCTTAGTATGATGAATGAGGTGTGTTTTAGGTGGCTCTTTGGGAACTTATTGAAGAATGGTTTTAGCACAAGCATCAACCTCTTCTACCCAAAAATAAGAGGTCATTGATGAGGATTGGGTTGGCTTCTTGAAGACATCATACTCCATTTTTCTTCTCCTATCTCCACAGTAATTTTTCCACATTTAACATCAATAATTGCACCATTGGTAGCAAGGAAAGGACATCCCAAAATTATTGGTATATGACAATCCTCTTCCATCTTCAAGATAATGAAACCACTTGGCACATAGTAATCTCTAACCTTGACGCGTATATCTTTGAGAATTCCATAGGGATAGATGATGGACCTATCCATAAGTTGTAATGACACCGTCGTTGGTTGTGGTTCACTAATATTGAGACTCCTATAAAAAGAAAGAGGCATTATACTCACACTTCCACCTAAATCACATAACGATCTACCTATAAACTTGTTTCCAATAGTACAAGGAATAGTGATACTCCCTAGATCTTTAAGCTTTTGTGGACGTTTATTTTGAATTACTGCATTGCACTCTTAATTGATAGGAATAGTTTCATAATCCTCCCACTTTCGCTTGTATGAAATGATGTCTTTTAGAAACTTTGCATAGGCAGACATCGTGTTGATCACATCCAAAATTGGTATGTTCAATTTAAGCTATTGGAAGGCCTTTAAAAACTTCCCAAAATGCTTGTCAAGTTTTTTATGTTTGCTCATTTTTTGCCTTTGAGGGCAATGGAGTGGTGGAGTGACAATTTTAGGTACCTCTTCTTTCTTTGATTCCTTTTCTCTAATACACTCCGTTGTCTATTTTTCTTCCTTGAAAACATCCTTTGCAACCTCTTCTTCTTCCTTTTTGATTCCCACCTCAGGTAGTGATAGAGCACAAATATGCATACTTATTTAGGAGTATTTTAGTAGTTATATTGTTTGTTTTGCTTATGATTTTGTGTTTTTATGTTCTCGGTATGTGTTATTTTTATTTCCAATTGCATTTTAGGTTTGTTTGTATGTTTTGATGTGTTCTTAGGTCTAATGATCGTTGAAAAAGGGCTTGGAATTGGTTAAAACAAGTTGGAAAGCAAAAAGACTCATTTTTGGAAGATTT
>CATIWM010006061.1:0-13801 GCA_949671775.1 Mallotus repandus | reverse complement strand
CATTAATAATGATGTTGGTGATTTTGTTTTGCAAATTTTAAATAATGGTTTATCTCCACTTTACATAAACGAAACAAACATTGTCTTGATTCCTAAAATTAAAGACCCCCAATTACCCTTTGATTTCAGACCTATTAGTCTTTGTAATGTAATTTTCAAATTAGTTACAAAAACTATTGTAAATAGGCTTAAACTTGTCTTACCCCACTTAATTCATGAATCTCAATCAGCTTCGTTCCGAATAGGCAAATTCTTGATAATGCCCTTCTAACTTTAGAAAATTTTCATTATATGAAACACAAAAAGAGAGATTCTAAAGGCGTTTTTGCTTTGATATTAGATCTGATTAAAGTCTACGATAGGCTTGAGTGGTCATTCTTAGAAAATCTTTTAATTCCATGAATTTCCCTTCACATTGGGTGAATTTAATTATGAGTTGTGTCAATACTATTTCATATTCTATTCTTATCAATGGTAACCCAACTCAATCTTGTTCACCATCTAGAGGGCTTAGACAGGGGACCCTGTCTCCCTCTATTTATTCTTATTATGTGCAGAAGCTTTGTCTAGTCTTCTCAAGAAAGCAAAATCTAATAATTTTTTGAGTGGATATAAAATTTACCGTAGGGCCTCTGTGGTTAACCACCTATGTTTTTGCAAATGACAGCATTATATTTGGAAGAGCTTCCAGAGGAAAGCTCTCTTTGGTGGGGGATATCTTGAGCAGGCTTCCGAACAAAAAATTAATTTTGTAAAATCTGAGATCTCTTTTAGTTCTAATGTGTCTTCAAAAGCTCACAATACGCTGGTTCGGTTTTTGGGGGTTAAACAGGTTGATAAACATGCTAAGTATTTAGGCATCCCCTCCGCCATATCTAGATCCAAAAAGATATTATTTCAGAGTGTTATTGACAGGATTCAGAAAAAGCTGTCCAACTGGAAGTAGAAGTCTTTATCTGTTGTAGGAAAACAATCTCTTATCAAGTCAGTGGCACAATCAATTCCAATCTATCTCATGAGTTGTTTCATGTTTCCAACATAGGTGTGCAATGAAATTAATTCTCCGTTAGCCAATTTTTAGTAGGGGCAACGTGCGGAAGGAAAACTCACAGGTGTTCTTGGGAGCGGTTAACAAAAGCCAAGGAAAAAGGTGGCCTTGGTTTTAAGGATATTTATGCTTTTCATATGCCGATGCTGTGCAAACAAGGTTGGAGATTGGTAACTGATCCATTTTCTCTCCTAGCTCGTTCTTTAAAAGCTAGATACTTTCCTAGAGACTTATTTTTACAGGCTTCAAGAGGTTTCAATCCCAGTTTCTCTTGGTAAGTGTTTGTCAAGCAAAAATACTAATGTTTAAAGGAAATAAATAGAGGGCCAGTAGTGGAAATAGCATCAGTATATGGCAGGACCCTTGGCTCTCGGATCAACCGAACTTCAAAGCTTCTTTGCCTAATCGAAATTTTGATCCAGATATGGAAGTAGGAGATCTGTTGAATGATAAAGGTACAATGTGGAATCAGAATCTGGTTCTTTCCCTCTTCCCTCCTACAAAATCCAATCAAATCCTTACCATTCCTCTCAGCCGATGACGCCAATTAAATTCTCTGATTTGGCATTTCTCAAAGAATGAAAGCTTTACAGTCAAAACGGCTTACCATATTGCCACTATGAGCTCCGGAACTTCCATTCATTCAGCATCCTCGAGTAGCAGCTCTTGGAAGTGGCTCTGGAATTTGGTTCTGCCTTCAAAAATAAAGATTTTCATCTGGAGATTGTTGAATAATACTATACCAGTTGGCTCAGAGCTTGCTAAATGCAAAATCACTTAAGATGTTATTTACCGCCGTTGTGGTAATGGACTTGAGACTTCTGAGTATGTCTTTAGAGATTGTTCTTGGAGTTCTGTACTAGTACATGAGCTGCCTACGTCTTTCCTTGAATTCTCATGGTTTGGTAGCTACGATTTAGGACTGGATCTTCCTCATGAGATCATCGTCTTCACAGGAAGCCTTCTTCATTTTCCTAGTTAGTCTTTTGTATATCTGATACGCTCGAAATCATATCCTTTTCCACTAGGCAAGGCCGAATATTCCAGTATGTCAATAAAAGGTTCTTAAACTTCTTCATGAGTGCTAGGCATAAAACAGATAAGTTATTCTAATTATTTATCGGTATATATTGTCAGAAAAAGATAGACTATTTGCTCACCTGGAGCAACATAGCCAATAGATCCCTTAATTGCTAAGAACTACTTCCATATGGTCGAGTCTCACCGGAAATTTTAAAGAGATGATCTTAGCAAATCCCCAACATGGGCACTCATGCTTTCGTCAAGAAGAACATTGCTTGGCTTCAGATCACCATGTATTATTGTTGATGAACTACCATTATGAAGATACTCGATTGCAGGAGCGATATCAATAGCCATGTTTAATCTTTGCAGTAGTGTCAGGTTTCTTGGTTCGTCCTCTGCACCATTTTTGAGCAGCCAGCTTTCTAAGCTCCCATTGGCCATGAATTCATATATAAGAGCTTTGAAATAGTTGCCTTCAAAGTCTATGCTAGAGCAAACACTCAGTAGCTTCACACTACAAAAAAAAAAAAAAAAAAAAAAAAAAAAAAAAAAAAAAAAGAGAGATTAGAGGACAATTACAGTGGACAAAATAAAATTAATGGTCCCCTAACAAATTAAGTAAGCAAATAGGGGACTAATTAAATAACTGTCTCCTATTCTTTTTTTATTTTTTCAATAGGGATCAGTTTTTTATTTGGAAAAATAACTCTAGCTTTGGGGACAAACGTTTTTATGTCTCTGGAAACTTTTATGCCTAAGGTTACTCCTATCTCTTCTTCGATTTGGTCTTCCATCAAGTCCTCTTTTCTGACTTTGAGAAATTCTATAAAGTGGTTGATTGGCTCATCCTTTAATTTGAAGTTTTGTATTGATGAATGGATCTCTCCCTCATTGGTTAACAGGTTGAATATTCCCCTTGTGCAACAAGCTAAGCTAGATGCTCATATTTCTGAGTTCTTGGTTATTGGTGTTTGGCACCTTCCAGATGATCTTCCATTGGATGTTAAAGATGCTATTCTTCAAATTCAGCCTTTAAAAGATTGTTCTGATGTTTGTCTCTAGCTTCCTTCGATGGATGGGATTTATTCAATGAAAAATATTATGGCTTTGCATTCTCAGTCGATGGATTTATGGTCTAGATTCTTTTGGAAAGAATTCTTGCCGCCTTTGCGCTCTTTTTTAGGTTGGACCACTTATCTTGGGTATCTACCAACTGAGGATGATTTAGCTAAGAAGGGTTTTCATATTGCCTCGAGATGTTGTCTTTGGAGTGCTGCTTCAGAATTTGTGGATCACATATTCATTAAATGCCCATTCACTAAAGAGATTTGGAAAGCTATTAGAGATACTTTTCAAAGACCTCTCTGCCTTCTTCGAGATCTTTAGGTGCTTTTATTCACAATGCATTTGTTTGCAATTTCAATTCATAAGTTAAGGTACTTTGGATTACTTCCATTATTAGTGCTCTTTGGTTAATTTGGCATTGTAGAAACTCTATTATTTTTTATGATGCTATACCAGATATTTTCCTTGCTCTTCATTGCCTTTGGAAGATGATAAAGGAAAGTGCTTTCTTTCACCTTGGAACCATGTCCAATTCCATCAGTGAGTTGCATACCCTCTCCCTTCTTAATATTGCAGCTATTCCTTCTAAAGCTCCTAAGATTATCAATGTTGCTTGGTATCCTCCCATCTTAGGTTGGATAAAAGTGAATATGGATGGTTCAGCTATTGGCACCACATGGTGCTCTGGTGCTGGTAGCATTTTTAGAAACCCGAGAGGTCATGTGGTTGGTGCTTTTGCTTTAAATACTAGTATTGGTTTTGCTTATCTTGTTGAGCTTCATGCCGCTATGTTTGCGATTAGGAAGGCCAAAGAATTAAGATGGAATAATTTACGGTTGGAGTGTGACTCTTCATGGGTTATTCATTTGCTTGGTCTTAGTTCCCTTGCAGTTCCTTGCGTTGTTCTTCAACAATGGGATTCTTGTTTGAATGATTTACAGAGCATGAATTTCCTAGTCTTTCATATTTATCGTGAAGGAAATGTAGTGACAAATACATTGGCTAAAGATGGTGCTTATAACACTGCTTCTCATTGGTGGAGTAGTTCACCGGATTTTTGTACTCATCTTCTCTTTGAAGATTTTAATTATGTTGAGCATTTTCGCTTTTGTGAATTTTGGTTTTTAATCTTGTTTGTATGGATTCTTTTTCTTTTCATTAATAATATTTTGAGTCCTTTAATATGATGAGGGTGTTAAGATTGTGCCAATCTAATTGGGATAATTAGGTGTATCCACTGATTTTTTGTCTCAACTTTTATTCAAAAAAAACTTATTTACTGAGTAAATTGAAGTAAGACCGAAGAACTACTTGCAATTATGTAGTGACTTAGTGATTCCAGTTAAAACCTTCGAAGAAATAAAATAAACTTATCAAGCTCTCTAAGTCAACTAAAATTTTTCTTAATCATATTAAGATTCAAAAAAGGATTATTCAAAAAACTAAGGCCAGACAAAAAATAATTAAAATTTGTTCTTCTCTCATAATCAAATTTCTATTTAATTTAATTTATTATACCAATATCTTCTAGTTTAGCTAAACAAGACTCAAACAAAAGCGAAAGTTTAGTAATCAAGTACCAAATACTTTTTTCAAAATATTAAAGACATTGTAGGTTTAATTTCACTACAGATTGTGAAATTCTCTAATGCCATGTTTGGATGCAAACGATTCGAGTATGAATTTAGATTTTAATTAAATTTTTTGTTTGGAAACTATATGTATTTATGTCCATAAAAATTTAAAATAAAATCCACAATAAATTTAAAATTTTATTTAATAAAAATTTAAAATGATATGTAACTACATATTATTTAAAATTTTTATATTTAAAATTTAATATTTAAAATATAAAATTTTAAATTAAACGCTTACACTCAAATACATTTTTATATTATTTAATAAATAAATAAATAAATAAAAGCTGAAACAATTCATTAAAGAGCTATTGATATATAAAATAATACAAAATTCCCTATTTAATTTCTCCCCCCACAACAATCAGCTTTTAATCAAGTGGGATTTTGAGCAACTCACGAGGACAGTAAAAAATTTTAAATTCTTAAAAAAAGTATTTAATATAAGATTTCTATTTAATTATTTAGTAATTATTTTAAATACTATGGCTTAATGTGAACTTAAAATTATTAATATATGAATAGTAAATCTATAGAAGAACCACTACTCAAATTTTATTAGCAATTATCAATATTCTATATTTGAAATTCATTATGGTATATATATGAACCTAATCTAATCCTTCTTAATCCAATAAGAATTTTCCATAATCACCATCCTTAAAACAATTTCTTTTATAGTTTATAAAATTCGTTATTTAATATTCAAATTTGACATTTAATTATTTCTAACTTTATTGTAATCATCCTAAACTACTCCACATCTAACAATAACTTAATAATTGATTTATTCATAAAGACAATTATATCTTGTTTATTATTTTTTCACATTAAGTTAAATTAATGATTTATATTTAAGATATAATATTGACAATAAATACCATATTTTTATTTAAATCTATTAATTATTTTTTGAAAGGAAATCTATTTAATTATTAAATTGTTAATATAAATTTTGAATAAAGCATCACTATTCAAAACCAAATCAAAATTATTTAATAAAACAATTTTGATATTATTAAAATTTATTATTCATAAATTTTTTCATATGAGCTAATAACATAAACTCATCTATTAATATCTGCATATAACATATACATGACAATGAAAGTAAATATTAATATATTTAATATTTAATTCTCAAAAATCATTAAACTATCTGATAATATATTATAAAAGTATCAAATCAAATTTATTATGAATGTTATGGTATATTTTCTATTTATTTCATATAGAAATTAAATTGTAAATATTTTTTGCTCTTATTTTTGTAAAATTGTTTGAATAATTAGACCAGACCTGGTGCAAACATAGCACTAAGGGTGTAACCGAAGCAAACTGAGTCAAACTTTAACTAGCACTGAGGGTGCAAACATAAAAATTGACTAGTTTGGACTTGATTTATTTATAATTGAGACAAATTCGAACCAAACTTCATATGCTACTTAGTGTTCATGAGCTATTTTCAAGCTTGAACTAGTCTAGATCGAGGAATTCTAAATTATGCAAGCTATCAACTAAAATTATACATTAAAAAATTTAAAATAAGTTATTTAGTAAATAAATTATTATATATTTAATAAAAATTATATTTTTATTCTAATAATATATTTTCTAAAATAATTTTCAATAAAAATTATATATTATATATCTAAAATTAAATTATTAATACTTTAAATTACGAGTTAGATTACGAGCTTCTATTTGAACTTATTCACAATTTTTATGAGTCGAGTTTTTTATTATTTGAACTCTATTAGTTTATAAAATAAGCTTTAATACATAAATTCAAATGAGTTTTTATAAAACCAAACACCAAACAGTTCACGATCAACTTGCCTCTAGGGGTGTAATCGAGCCGAACAGTTCGTGATTCATTCGGAGCTCGACTCAGTAAAAGCTCGTTCGAGTTCTTTTGTTAAGCCAAATGAGTCGAGCCCAAACTCCATTTTGAGCCAGCTCGTGAACAGGCTCGTTTACAGACTCATTTATAGGCTTATGAATAGACTTGTTATATTAAGTGGTGGAATTAAATAGGTATAATTTCATTTAAATATTAATATTCAATAAATATCATTTAATTTAGTAAGTCATTATTATATAATACTAATTTCATATTAAGCAAAGACAATACTAATTAAATTAGTAGTAATTAATATAAAATATTATATATGATAATATTATGTACTCATGATAATATTATATAATTTTGTGTGTGTAAATTAACATTAATATTATAATAAGTAAATATTATACAATACTAATTAAATATTTAGCAAATAGTAAATTTGTTGAATAAATAAAAAATTAAGTAATATTTATATTTTGAAGTAATATATAATTATTAATATTAAAAAATGTAAATTTTACGTGATAAGTGCCAAAAATGATGGATTTTGAGCTCTATAAAGTTGCATTTCATTATTAGAACTATAGGTTTTTATCATTTAAAAGCATGATTTAGGGTTATTTGCATTGGGAGCAAAAATATTAGTCATTTTGTCATTTTGTGCATTTTTAGTTTTCAATTATACTTGTTACATTGTTTTTGTATTGATTTTGTAAGTTCCATATTGCTTGGAACTCATTTTGGGAATTAAGCAATGAGAACTTAAAACTATGAGCTAATTTGGCCATTAAAGAGGACAATAAATTAAAGATTAGTGAATAGAAGAATGAAACAGTCTTGTCTAATTGTTAGTTTGGAAGTTTGCGGAGATCAAATTAGACATAGTTGTGTCACTTTGCAGACACGAGTGCTATGTTTCAAGTTTGCAGAGGTCTGATATGACACAGTCATGTCACTTTGGTGACACAACAATGTCGAAGAGCTTAATTTTCAATGAAGATCATGTGACACAGCTGTGTCACCTGGGGCTGCTGTTGATACCCAAATTTTGATGGTCCCCCTAAAATCTGATGATGAAGGATTTTTGTCACTTAAGTAGGGGGAAAACTCCTTCAAAAGTTTTTTCGAGCATGCTTAGATTGAAAAGAAACCCGAACGATACCAAAAAGCAACCAAAAACCCAAGATATACCAAAAACAAACCAAATCCAAATGAGAGCCAATTTGGGCCTGAAAAGGACCAAGAAGTGGGAAAAAGTCCATGGAAATAGGTCCACCCACGAGCTTGGGTTCCATGAATGTGTTCAACCCAGTCCGTGGGTTAAAATGACCCATCTACCCCTGCGTGGGTCATGACCCAAGAGCGTAGTTCATTGACCCAAGCTCGTGGATCAGCTCGACCCAAATATAAAAAATAATTTTTTCCTCTTTTGAAAGAGAAAAAAGACACATTTCCCGAGGTTGACGTTTCCAGAGAGAGCAACCTACTATTCCAGCACCCTCTCTCTCATTTCTCCTCACTCCTAAAGCACTTGGAGTACCCATTAAACCTAAATTAAATACTCAACCTAAATCACTTTCTCTCACTAGTTTTAGACCATCTAAACAAAACCCCACATCTTTGTCAAAGCACGCATCAATGGAAATCATCCGGTCCCTCAGAGGATCTCCCAATCATTCTCTATTAAAAATTGCACTTTTAGCATTATTTTTATCATTTTTGTTGTCATTTTTGCATTTTTATTTATTTTATTGTAAAAATCTATTATTTGTGATAAAGTTGTAATTTTTGTGGTGATTTGAAGTTTGTGAATAAGAAATGTAGAAGTAGAAGGAAGTTCGGGTTGGATCCGGGAGTGTTTGTATTCATTTTTGTATTTTTCCATCATTTTTGCATTTTTTTCTCTATATATGTGAAAATTGGTATTTTAGTGCAAAGTTAGCATTATTATTATTATTTTTATCATTTTGATTTATTTTATTTACTGCAGTATTTTTATTTATTTTTATTATTTTTCTACATTTTTTCTCTTTTTCATTGCATTTTTATCAATTTTTGTGGTATTTATGCTTTTATGGTAAAAATGACATTTTTATCATAAAATCTCTATTTTTATGGTGGAAATGCTATCTTACCATTTTAATATTTTCATTTCTGTAATTTTAATTTATTTACATGATTACTTCTACATTTTAATGATTTTTTTTTGTATTTTTGTAATTTTTATTGCATTTGTGCCTTTTGTAGTAAAGTTGGCTATTTTATCATAAAGTTTATATGTTTATGGTAAAAATGCCACCTTTATTATTTTTTTATTATTTTATGTCTGCCATGTTACTTTATTTATTTATTCATTTCTGAACTTTATTTATTTTTATTGTCTTTTTGCAATTTTTATTGTATTTATATTTTTTATGGTAAATTTAGTATTTTTATCATAAAGTTTACATTTTTATGGTGAAAATATCACTTTTATCATTTTTAAATTATTCATTTCCAATATTCCAGCATTTTTATTATTTTTATTATTTTTATTGCATTTTGACTATTTTTGTTATATTTATGCCTTTTTTGATAAGCTTATTATTTTTATCATAAAGTTCCCATCTTTATGGTGAAAATAGTATTTTTTATCATTCCTTTCATTATCTCACTTTCATTGTTATTTATTTTTATTGCATATTTATTATCCTTATAATTTTTACTATATTCTTTGATAAATTTATTATTTTCATCATAAATGTAATATTTTTATGGTGAAAATAATATCTTTACCACCTTTATAATTTTATTTGTACTTCTCCATTTTATTCTTTTATATTTGCATCATCATAAAAATCTTACTTTTAATAATAAAGATGATGACCTCACACTAAAGTACCCAAATTTCCAAAATCATGCATCATGCATACATTGGCATCCTTGTTTGCTTATGTGTTTAATTACTCCTTTATTTATTATTCTAATTGTGGATGAATGAGATACATTAAATTACCTTAAGTGTGATGAGTGCTTGCATGTGCGTGAAAACTAACATTTGTTTTGTAAGATAATTAGAATATGATTTTTATTTCTTTTTTATTTTGATGTAATTAATAGAATAGGCTTCTCCAAGGCAATATAATCCTTAATCTCGATTTTTTTTTTGGATGTATTTATTAGAATATGCCTTTTTCTCTTAGGTTGTAATCCCTAATCTCTTTCCTTAGTTTTTTATTTCACTTATGTGTGTGTTTATTTCCACTTATTATTTCTTGCATGCTTGTGTGCTACGTACTACATGTTTATTTGTTTGCTTACTTGTTTATTTATTTATTTTGTGATGTATGATCGTCAATCCAATTATCCCGTGCTTTATTTCCAATTTAAACTGACCAATGCTTGAGTGTGGTAAAATGCATCATAAAACCGAAACTAGGGTGAAGTAATGAATAAATGAGCATGGTGTATAATAAAAAATAATAAGAAATAGAATAGGTAACTCCTACCCCTCGAACCCGGATTCTTTGGTTAGGAAAGTGGATTTTTAAATTCACTTTCTCCCTATACAATTTGGTTGGCGACTCTAATCTACAAAGTCTATTTAGGCAGACCGTCCCACAATAATAACAAATGGAAAATCAGTAGATAGTCACCATTAGCTTATGTGCCCCGATGCTATAAGCTCACCGAACCCTATCATTCTTATGACCATAGGTTTTTTGGCGACTCTACTAAGGATTACTGATTAGAGGGGGTATGAATGAAAGACTGTTTCTTATCATGCATAACTTCTTTATTCACCTTCACAACAACGTAACTGCATTTCATTACACTCACCACATGCACCTCGGTCCCTCAACCCTCGATAATACTGAATGACATTGCCACCATGATTCCATTCGGGTCACGGGGCGATGAAGATAGGTATTATCACCTTTAGCCTTTACTCGATCAAGAAAAGCTACAGGGCTTAAAGTGACATGGCCCAACTCCCAAGTCCAAAATGGGGTACAATTTTTCTCGAGTAGGTAAAACAATGCTAGACTCTCTAACCAGAGTTTGTAACCCCAGTCATACGGGGGCATTCTCGCTAAAAGAGCCCAAGCCATAAGCTCGATGCAGCCTATGTAGATAAACCAGTAGAAATATCCCTTAGGATCCCACTACCTATTGTAAGTTGACCTTATCTTGATGATGTCCATTTGATACGATATTCACAAATGATATGACATCTCCAGTGTTTGTCACCATTTGCTGTCATTATGTTAGTCCTCATAAACTGTCCACGCTTAGACTCATGTGATCCTTGTTTACCTTATGTAAGCCTGATATAGAAGGAATGACAAGAATCATACACTTCAGTTTGGATAGTCCATAAGGGCCGACAAATAGTGACATCTTTTGATGATGGAACCTATAGGAGTCGTCCATTTGTCCTTATTAGACCAAGTGGATAAATTAAGAATTTAACTAGATCGTGGACACTCACTAAAATAATCAAATTGTAAACTATCGAATGAAACTCTCATGTCTCTTGGCAAACATAATGAATGTCGATGAAAGGAACATGAATTTGTATCCCTTCTGCTGACTATAGTTCATACGCTCATGGGTGCACATAAGCTATAAGCGCCATTTGTGACCCCACAATTAGGCCTTTCATTGACATTATATGGTTACATCGAGTATGTATTTGGGTATTACTCCCTAGTTTACCTCTTAAGTTTGATCATCATGAATCAAAATAGCCTAGTCCGAGAGCGGAACCATAGTCCCTTGTTGGCTATGATTCAAAAACTCACCTAGGATAGAATTCTCTACCCCATGGACTAATAAGGTTAGAAGGAGTGATTGCCTATGTTTGGTTTGTTCGTTTTGCAGGTTTTACACTAACCCTGTTTGTTCATTTTGTTTTCTTTTCTTTCTTTATGCATATATACATACATGTAGGATATTTTATCATACACTAACTCATGATCTTTTTGTAGCCATTTTTGCATCACCATATTGGCAAGGTTATATAGATGTCACGCCATGCATACACGCTAACCATTCTCTTTTGCAGAACTTATCACATCATGCATGCATGCATGCATGCATCATTTCTTTATCATCCTAACATGCATACTTGTACAGAACCATAGCCTTACACGAACCCTAATATGGAGCATTTCTCGAACACTAGTGATGATGACCTTGATGCAGGATCTTCTTGACGGAATAGGGGGATGCTGAGAGATAGGATCCAAAGGTTGCTTAATGATAACACCGTCCTCCCATAAGTTTAGGTATGTATCACCAAAGATCTACTTTGCACTCTTGATAAAGCTAACTGGAAGAGCCTAGAGCCCTACGGGATGCTGTGCCTTAAGACATACCAGCATGTTCGCATTGACTTCAAGTTTCTAAAAGTAGTAATGGCATTTTAAGACCTGTACGAGCATGCTTTCCACTTTGGTGGTTTTGAACTATGCCCACTCTATGAGGAGTTTAGTGCTATAGTAGGACGAACCCCTATGAAGACAGAGATAGCAATTTTCACCGACCAGATTATGATGTACCCAAGAATAGGATCAACATTCTTTGACTTAAGCTTGAACAAGCTAGATGAGCAGGTTACACTAGACAAACAATTGATTCCTCTTCAGGTCTTGGGCGCTTGTAGCAAGAAAAGACCAGGTAGCTTGCATTAGGCACGCATCCTCTATTGCTACCTCTTCTTATAGTACTTTACTAGTCCCGTGATGAGTTAGGAGATTACAGGATACTACAAGTGATAGAAGGCATTGAGTGTGGAATGACTCCTTTCCCCTTGATCCTAGCAGAGACCATTCACAGCTTAGATGATATGAGGACTGGGAAATACTCACACTTCATTGGGAGCCCATTACTACTCTAAATTTAGCTTCAAGAAAAACTCAGCATCCTAGGGAAGCCATATGGGAACTGATTTAAGTATCATCCTAGGCACCATCAGGAGAAACACCTTAAGCGGGTTACTGGTAGCACTGCACGTGTCATATCTGAAGAATGGTTTGATTGGATGTGTGCTATTCCCGAGAGCCAGATAACTTGGACATGCCCTTGGTGGAATTAGGGACATGTGACTATGGCAACTTATATGAACTGTGTGCCAATTTTCAGATTCAGGTCATGTACTTATTACTACCTGGCATTAGTGACCAGAGAGTTTGGGGTGAAACAACTTATACCTTCAGATCCTGCAGGCTTCAAAGGAGGTAAGTTCCTTCAGAGGTTCGTTGACCACTTCTGAGAGACATGGCACAGGAGCGTCATCCACCACTTCAATAGCAGTGAATGGGATGACACCACAAGTGAGTTATACAAGTAATGGGTGGCTGGCAGACTAGATCATTTGCTCTCTTTGGAGGAGTAGGCTAACGCGCCAGATATCTTTCTTTTCTTTAGTTATATTACCTATCTATTTTTCTTTATGTTGATATACCACACTCCAAGTATAATGCAATAAAATCTAATTTTGCTTACTTATGTGATATGTCTTTTGATAATGATGAGTATTTCATTGAACCTTACATGAGCATCTTTGACATTCATTCCATTAACACTGAACCATTTAACATGGGGACAGATGAAAATCCTCATATATTGCATATTTCAAAAGATGTTACTTGTGAGGAAAGGAGATTATTAGAAAAAATATTAACAAAATACTCAAAAGTATTTGCTTGGACGTACGATGACATGCCTAGCATTGACAGAGTCATCGATCAGCATTGCATTTCAACTAAAAAGGGACACAAGCTTATGAAACAGAAACTGTGAAGGTTGAGACCAGAATAGGCACAAAAACTGTGAATGTTTATCTACTCCGGATATAGAAAAGCAGATTAAGGCTAAGTTTCTAGAAGTGGTAGACTATTCATAATGGTTGGCTAACATGGTTCCAATACCTAAAAAGGATGGGAAAGTAAGGACTCGTGTAGACTACAGAGATCTCAACAAAGCATCCCCAAAGGACAATTTTCCTTTTCCCCACATAGATTTTTTGATTGACAACACCACTGCATGTACTATGTACTCCTTTATAGATGGATTTTTAGGATACAACCAGATCCTTATGGCAATCATTGACAAAGCTAAAACCACCTTCATCATTGAATGGGGAACATACTGTTACATAGTAATGCCTTTCGGTTTAAAGAATGCAGGTGT